>JANSVB020000137.1:6244089-6258178 GCA_025504935.2 Erythroxylum haughtii | reverse complement strand
ACATACCGAAGCATACTCAGCGAACATTTTCCAGATCAACCACCACTTTTGTTTTCAAATCTTTCCTTACCATAACTCATACCCGAAAGTTGTCAATGAATGCATGTACAATTATTTTTATGTGCAGGAAAATTTACTATTATATGTATGTGTATGCCATATTATGCATGAGCATGAAATGTGTTTCCTACTTCCTCAGCAATCTCTCTCATCTATTGATTTTGCCTTAACATGGGTAACGGGATGTTACATAATAAATGTAGATATAATTAAAAAATGAAATCAAAAAGCAACAAATAAGGTATTTCTAATCAACTATGCATTGATATTTACCATCTTTTACTGAAACTCTAAAGCTAGCAATAATAACAGGTTCCATTTATATGATTCTACATCATTAAGCCTTTGATCATTCATTTTTTAATTTAATACGACAATATATAACAAGCATTATAGTTACCAAAAGGTAATATTAATGGAAAGGAAGTAGAAATGCATGTATGAAGTTTCAAATATACCAATTATGATTAACTTCATTAAATATAAGGATTCATCTTTTAGTTCTTCATTTGTGAGGATTCTCTTGCAAGGAACTAAAATATCTTTTCCCAATTTTGTCTTCTAAGATAAAAACACAATTTAACTAAATAGTATTTTAGAGAAAGTGTTAACATAAGGTGAGTGATTCATGTAGAACAAAGCAACCTATAAGTGACCAAAATGTTGTTATCTAGCTTTTAAATGGAAAATGGGAAACTTTTTTAAGTTAAAACAAGTCAAAATTTGATTAAAACAATATAATGAGTTAAGACAATTAGTCTATTACTTTTGGAAATTGATAAATAAATGGGTTACTATACAATTATAAGAAAAATATTCCATATCATAAAAAACAATGCTAGTGAATCTGAGCTATGGAAAAAGAGCTAAAGGAGAAAACAAAGTAATAAGAAATATATAATGTTGCTTCTCTAAGCCAAAAAATTGTTGGTGTTAGTCCAACAATGAGAAAAGAAAACATAAACACTTGTGGAATATCCCATAAACCATCTTCTACTAAGATATATATATGAAATTGCTTCTTTAAGTGAAAGCAAATGGCACAAACTCTATGACATCTAAGAAAAATGGTCCAATCCTTTTGCAGTAATATACACTTATAATATGAAAATTAGTTTACATTAATGATGAGGCTAAAGCCTATACCAATAAATGTTCCCCATCAATACTTATATATCCAATGTTAAAATTATTATGCACTGACAAAATTTCTCCTATATTTTAAGGAAGAAACTAGGAAGCATTCTAAAAAGTATTACAAATTCTGATGAAAAACACTCTTTACTTTGATCAAATTCATTGTATAAAAGATGAAGCAAAACGAGTGATCTTAGATAAAAATGACATTAAGATAAGATGACAAAGATAATTCAATAGCCTTTTTAATGAAGGCGTAGAGGACTACATCTCTTTAGGTTATCTTAGCACATCTAAGAGGTATCATAATTTTACTTGTTGCGGGCATATTACAAGTGAAGAAATTAAAAGTTTTTTTAGGGAGATGAAGAGTGGAAAGGTAGCAGGACTTGATGAGATACCTGTAGAGGTGTGGAAGAGCCTAGGCGAAAAGGGTCTTACTTGACTAGCAAAGCTTTTTAATATGATCCTTAAGTCTAGAGCCTAGGCGAAGAGGGTCTTACTTGGCTGACCAAGTTTTTTAATATGATCCTTAAGTCTTCCATATCAGATAAGTTAAAACTTAGTATGTTGATTTCTCTATACAAGAATAAGGGAGATATCAAAAGCTGTAATAACTATAAGGACATCAAGTTACTTAGTCACACTATGAAGTTATAAGAGAAGGTGATTGAAAAGAAAGTGAGAAAGGATGCTCCTATCTTAGAGAGCCAGTTTGATTTGTGTCACGAAGGTCCATGACAGAAGCTTTACATCTTCTCAGGAGATCAATGTAATATTACTGGAAAGACAATGTAACTTGCATATGACTTTTATTGACTTAGAGAAGGAGTATAATAGGATACATAGGGGAATCATATGAAGGTGTTTAGAAGTTAAGGAAATTTCTATGACCTATGTATAGGTTACCATAGATATGTATGAAGGTGTAAAGACTAGAATAAGGACAATAGGAGGAGATATAGAGCTTTTTTCTATCAATATTGGGGTACACTAATGCTCCTCATTGAGCTCCTTTTTGTTTACAGTAGTGATTGATGGTCTCATTAAGAATATTCAAGGAGATGTGCCTTGGTATATATTGTTTGCTAATGATATTGTTTTAGTGATCGAGAAAAAATAGATTATCAATGTCAAGTTAGAACTTTGGAGGAATACGTTAGAGTTGAAGGGCCTTAAATTAAGTAGGACTAAGCCTAAGTACTAAGAGTGTAACTTTTCAGGTCATAGGGTAGCTTCCAATGTAGAGGTAAAGATTGATTAATAAGTTATACCACAAAAAGAGTGTTTTAAATACCTAGGATCCATCATATCATAGTCGATTAAATAGAGAAGTGCATTAAGAGTTTTACGTGACAAGAAGATATTACTTAAGCTTAAAGGTAAATTCTATCATTTAGCGATTAAGCAGACCATGCTTTATAGAACGGAGTGTTGGCCTATCAATCATGTGCATAATCATAATTTAATGGTGGCAGAGATGGGGATACTCCGTTGGCTGTGCAACCTTACCAGAAGAGATAAGGTTAGGAATGTAATGGTAAAAGACAAATCAAAGGTGACTAATATTAATGAAAAATTAAGAGAGAGGCTTAGGTGGTTCATGCATATTAAGAGGAGACACCTTGACGCTTTATGAGAAGATGCAAGAAGATTGTATTTAGTAACTGTAAGAGGAAAAAATGAAGGTCTAATAATAACTAGGGACAGATGACCAAGAATGATACGAATCTGCTGAAACTTATCGAAGACACGACACTCAATAGAAAACTTTAGTATATTAAGATACCGGTAAAGAATCTTACATAAAAAGATCCTTCTACTTCTTATAGGTTTTTTAAACATTTTCCTTCGAGTCTTATATTTTGTATTTAGTGCCTAAATATTTAACAAGTAGTACTTTTTTTTAGTTATTTAGCCTAAACATTTCCTTACCTAGACTAAATATTTTCTTGTAATGACTTGATTGGTTGATTTATTTACTTGTCTTCTTTTTCATTTATATATTTGTTTACTTATTCAATCTTTTTTCTTTATCTTGTTCTATATTTATAGTATTACTTATGTTTATATTTTTATTTATACATATTTATCTATTTATTTTTATTAATTTATTTTTATTCTATTTTATTATTACTTTCTTATTTTAATTAATATGTATACGTATATGCATATTTATATTTTTTATTTTTTATGTAATTTTATAAAAAACAAGCTCTCTACTAATTAGGGGTAAGTATAAGTATTGCTAAATATTTTAGATCCCACGTATTAGCAGACTTGTCCTAAGTTATTATTATTGTTGTTGGCATCGTACCAATCATGAGCAACAGTGTAAACTTGTGTTTGTGGCAAATGCCAAATGGTAAATTCCAAAAAAAGTGATTTTGTAATATATGGAACATAATGGCTTATGAACCACGAGATGGCTCAAGTGTATGTAGGAAAAAGGACACAAGACATAAAGGGACCAATATTATATGTATAAATTATAATAGGGATCCATTAAAGTTGTAAGTTCGTTCATAATAAAAAGAAACATTTCAAGAGATCTCGACATAAAATACTTTCTTCTTCTTTTTTTCTCGGAGGCATTTGATCCTTTCCTTTTCCGTCCGTTAACAGTCGCAAAGAGGAATCAACTTGAATTGTGGGCCTTCAAAGCATAAGTTATTATAAGAACCGTTAGGAATGTATGCCGACAATTTCAGGAGAGCGTGGGGAGCTAAGGACAGAGTAGTGCTCCATTGCAAATGGAAACAAAATACAAAACACACGCTGTGGTTGAAGACAAACGATTTTGGACGATTGACTGACATTCTGAGGTGGTGATAGGTGGGTGAGTATTGAAGAGACTTTGCATTTGCATGTGCCCCCCAACATGTCATGTGGCCAAGGTCGGCCCCTCCATTTATGACCAAGGGCTCTTTGCTTGGAGTTGACGATGATTCTTTTTGGGACTCTAATGGCTTAACTGCATTATGATCATTCTGGAATCTGCATGGGAATAAGTTTATCAATTACCTAATGGTGCTGAAAAGGTCCCTTTCCTTTTTCATTCTCCGCCTCTAAACCATGCCAAGTTATTGTTATCAAAATTTTTACAAGAAAAATACTACAATCATTACCTATAAAATTTCAGTGTTTATAATACTCATTTTGGATTATTGGGGTTTACACCACACATACAAACTTAAATTAATCTCTAGCACCCTTTTTGTTTAATGTCACATATACGAACGGATTTCGTAGGATTTTTCAAAAATTATTCTATTTTTTTCGAAGCGAATGATTATTCTGTTAGATTTTTTTACTTATCCCATAAAGCTGGACAACATTTAATTGCAATTTTCACTTTTTTTCAATAACTTATCAATTAAGTTACGTAATTTGATCTGGATAAAGATAATAAAGTGGTCTAATAAATAATATAAATCAATGGGTCGAAGTTCGGGTAAAAAATAGATCCTAATCTATGTGGACCGAACTCATATCGAGCTTGTGAAGGAGAAGTCTAATATGAATGTTATATATAAAGGTTAAGGTCTCCTGCAGTTGCTCATATCATTCATAAGCATAAAGATTCTCTGACTCATTAAGAGAACTTATATTTTGAGAAATTTGTAGAAAGATGTTGACCGCATCCCGGTGAATATTTCCAATGAAGATGATGGTGGATTTGTGCTAGTTTCGACTTCGAAAAGCTCGTTTAAAGTTATGGAATCGAAATCAGGTATTTTTCTCATTTATTTGTTTATTGTCCTTTCATATTCGATCTGCGATACGTAACTAAGATATCATTACGTGTTACAAGTGGCATCAGAGTAGTGACGTGATCAAGTTGTTAAAAACGAAGATTTTTCAGTTTTTCTTCATAAGGTTTTCAGAGAGTTAACTTCTGTTTTTTGATTTTTTCTTGTTTTTTTAATTGCATGAAAGTAGTATACATTAGTTTAGCCTTGAGAAATGGGGTGAAAATGAGTATAGGAGCGCAAAAAAATGGCCCGAAACTTGCCAACAACGGTGACAATTGCACAGTGCAAGCAAGGAGGTGACAGTACATGCCAGACGCGTTTGGTGCGACGCACACGCACCATCCCATCTACAATGATGGGGTGTCTCTCACAGATGCTCAACACGTGGTTGAACATCATAAGGACACGCATCACGCATGTGATGCATGCGCTAGCATCGATGGGCACATCTGCGAGTCGTAGCGCATGCGCTGCACAAACTAAATGTGTCTCCTGCGTGTCTGGTGCGGGCACGTGATAGACATGCACCTCTCGCACGGACGCGGCCGACGAATCAGCTGTACAAAAATTTAAAATTTCCAGTAAGGGTGCTCTAGGGTATTTTGGGTACAACTTTTTGGGTCCGAGAAATTCATAAAGTGATTTTTTATTTTTTGGATTTATTACATTAGTAATAAATTAAAGTTTAACTCTAGAAAATGAATTAAAGCATTCCAAATCCAATTTTGAGTGAATTTTCATGCTTTAAGCATCACATGAGGGAGATACTTCAAGTTTTCGTATCTCATGTCTCATGTTCAATGTTCAGAATTGCATGATAATTACTTGAAAAAAGTATTAACACATTTTGAAGCCATTTTTGAGCGAATTTTCATGAAATGAATTTTCCATAAGGGAGATACATGAGGTTCTCGTGTCTCTGGTGGTCGGTTTAGTGTTCGGTGTCGTACAATAGTCACTCTAATGAGATTTTTTTGTTATGAAAGTCTAAAATACAGTTTTCAAACAATGCCTTCAGCATGAGTGTGTGACAATGAGATTGTGCATTGGAGTTTAGCATTTATTGATGTTACATTGTCTCATACTATATCCCATAAAGAATGTGAAAATAATATAACAATGTATCCCTTGTATTTGTAGACTTTTTAAGTGCTGATGAGGATGTAGTCATCACAGTAGCCTTTCGAGTCAATATTTTGAATTGTTCTGCTTACACATTAGGGGATGTCTCTAGTCTCATGTTTGATTATTAAGGCCACATGAATTGGCCTTACATGAGATTTTGAGATGTGTATTAAAATATTAGTACTCTGATCGCTTTTATATCTAATTGCATATATTATGTATTCAGCCCAAAGGTGTTTCATGATACGTGTGATCAAATTTTCGGTAAATATACTATTTAATGGCTTTGAGTATCACTGTTATCCTACATTTGTACTAATCTAAACATTGTCATTTAATAGCTACCTTTTCGGTCAACAATATCAATGTCTCCATTGAAACTCTGACCAGTTTCAATAGAAAGAAGTGGACAGAGTATGTATTGAATGTTATGGAGATAGCTGAGGTTGATATGGCCATACGGATAGATAGGCCATCTCCACCTACATCCATGAGCTCAAGAGCTCATAAAGCAGCTTATGCAGCCTAGGATCGGTCTAACAAATTATGTCTTATGACCATTAAGAGATACATACTTGACCATCTGCTTAGTGGACTTCCGAATACAAACATAGCGAAGGAATTTTTTAGTAATGTCTCCCAGAGGTAAATGATCTCACATAATGTTGAGATAAGTACCTTGATGAAAGAATTATTTTTCATAAAGTATCTGGGAGAAAGAGGAGTAATGGAATACATATCAAGAATGATCCATCTTCACAGTAGACTAAAGATGTTGAATATTATTCTTTCTGATGTCTTCATAGTTCACCAGACTCTGAATACACTCCCTCTAGAGTTTAGTAATCTGGGGATGACATATTATTCGCTAGATGAGGAATGAGATTTCAATGCTTTGATGGCCCATTGTGTCACTGAGGAGGAGAAACTCAAGCTTACTGCTTTTACAACCCTCAACGTAACTAAAAGGAAGGCAAAGATGAAGCCCACTAAATTCAAATGTAGAAGGACTAAATCTTCTCTACATACTAATGTTGTTCAATCTAGTGCTGGTAAAAGTCCTAAGGACATAAAGAAGTCAGCTGTATAAGGCCCAGAAGGAAAGATTGTGACCATCAAGTAACTCCTTGGCTTATCAATTTATGAATCTAATTTGCGATAGTCGCAGTATGCACGATGTAGAGGTTCATGTCTAGGATGGAGCCAAATAAAGGAAAGGAGTACTGATGGTTGACAGTAATGAAGAAGCGAGTATTGATGGTTGACAACAATGAAGAAACGAATGTAACATCTATAGAGGATGTATGTACTGAGCCTTGCTGCAAGGTTCGTTTTGGTTTTCACACGACACATTTTATATGTGATCTTTGTATCAATTTTGGACAAAGAAAGTTAACACTTTGTATTTAATGCTTCTGTTATACAATTTTTGTTTAATGCAAAACATAATGGTATAACTTTCTTGTATGGTTTGTATGTAATGTGTCTTACCTCGAATTAGATATATACTTCTTCATATCTTGCTGAACAAGTCATGAAAAGAAGAACCCTAATGAATGAAAAGTCATATATAGTGTGGCATAAAGTATAAGTCATATTTTCAGAGTTAGGGTTGAGAGATTGATTAAGGAAAGCATTATCTCAACTTTAGATTATGATGATTTGAAAACATGTGCTAACTATTATAGGGGTAAGTTGACTAATAAGGAAGAAGGGTCAACTTATGTTTTTAACTTGTTGGGTCTGATACATACGGATATCAGAAGACCTTATATAGTTGCATTGTGTAATTCTAAATGTGTTATGATATTTGTTGATGATTATTCCCTTTACAGTTATATGTTCTTGCTTAAAGATTGAAGGTTGAGAACTAATTGAGAAAATTCATCAAGATAGTCAAATTTGACCGTGAAGAAGCATATCATGAAAAACATGGTGTTTCTGGACTTGAAAAGGTTAACTTTCTAGATATATGAAATGAATTAGAATAGTGACTTAATTCACTATGTCGGGTAGTCTTAAGCAAAATATTGTATTACTGAAAGGCATAATCACACCCTAAAGGACTTGAAGAAGTTAATGTAGAACATGACTAATCTACTTGATTGTCTAAAAGTGTGAAAATTCAGCCTTGCATATTAGTGTATTGGGCTGCCCCACTGAGTTAGTGCAATCCTTATAAAGACTAGTTGCATGCTCGTTACGCTCATTGCTATTTAGTAAGATATCTCAACCACTTGAAAAGTTATAGATTTTATTGTAAATTAGGAGGGACCAGAATAATGGAATCACAAACAGCTAAGTTTCTGAAATATGATATCTATAGTGATGGTGGGTCCTTTGACCCTTCGGATAATATCATGGTGGATACTATAGTTATTATATACCCGCTACTCATACAGTTAGATCCAGTGGATCTAGACCTTTGTATCGTGTCTGTAAAGGAACCTGAACTCATACTTGTACACATAGAGGTTCCTGGGGGTACCAAATCTGATGCAATTGTGTAGATCCACTAGAGTGAGACGACCTGCTATCCTATCTAATTACATAGTCTATTAGGTAAATAGGACTATGATATTAGACATGTTACGAATCTAATTACTTATACAGAAGCTATTTTTGGACCTAATTGAGAATTGTGCTGGGATGCAATGATTGATGAGATGCAAGCCATAAAGCATAGTTCGATTTTAGAGTTAGTTGATTTGTAGCAGAACTATAAGCCCATCAATTGTAAATAAAGTTTCAAGACCTAAAGGATTTCAGGATAAAGTTCAAGAATTTATGGGCTCGCTCAGTTGCTCACATCAAATTACTTGACCATATTGTATGAGGTTAAGCAACTTTTAGTCAAGAACTTTGACATGAAGAACCTTGGAGTAGCATCTTTTGTCCTAGGTATTCAGATTTACCTAGACAAATCTCAACACTCATCAAATCTCTCACAGAGTGCATACAATGATTATGTGTTACAAAGGTTTAATACAATTAACTTAAACCTGTTGTAGCATCTATCTCTCATAGTGAGAGATAATATTTAGCACAGTATCCAAAGAATAAAGTAAAGAGAGAGGTTAAGAGGAATGTTTCGTATACTAGTACGATTAATAACTTGATGTATGCTCGGGTAAGTACTACGCGAGACATTGCATTTGTTATTAGAATATTTGGTCAATATCTAGTTAACCCAGGTGTAGACCATTGGAATGCAGTCAAGCAATTGTTGAGATACTTAAAGGGAATCAAGGAATATATGTTGACATATAATAAAGTTAACATACTAAGCCTCACAAGGAATTCAGATTCAAATTTTCTTTATGCGTCCGGATGATTGAAAGTCCACTTAAGGTTACAGTTTTCATATTTGCAAATGGTATAATTTTGTGGAAGAGTGTCAAGTAGACACGAGTGATTTCCTCGATTATAACATGTAGAGTGCATGTTATGGGGTTGTTTCACAGATGATTTAGCTCAGAAACATAATTTCTAGGTTATCTGTGGTTGATTCAGTGGCTAGACCCATTCGGTTGTATTGTGATAATCTTGCTACTATGTTATTTAGTAACAACAAAGAACATCACAGGGTCTTAGCATTTAAAGGTCAAATATTTGACCATAAAGGAGTCGATACAAAAAAAGTGACATTAAGATTTGGGGCATTTAAGGACTGAAAAAATGTAAGTCGATCCTTTAACTAAAAAACTTTTCCCACTTGTGTTTCTGAGACAAATATACAGTATGAGTATTTTGAAGTCCATAGACACTGTTAGTTAAGAGATCATTATGTTCGCTCCATGTACATTTATACATTTGATGTATTATGACAATATGGTGGTTCATCAATAAAGATGATCATTTATCCTCAGTAATACGTGTTATCATACATTGTTATAATACGTATGAAAGTCTTAAGATTTGTGTTGATCTTAAGAATTTAAAGGTCATTGGGCATATGTACAGATTGAACTTGAGTCTATATCATTTAGACGCATACAATTTTATGTAGATATCCATAAAGTTTGACATGACATAGGGGGATATCAGTTTGTCATCCCATAAAGGTTCTCAAATGTAGTTTAGCATTCAATTGGAGAACATAAAAGTGTTTTTCGATGCAGTTTAACATTTGGTGATAGAGAACAAGTTTTCTTTAATGTTTTTTAGTATGTGGTGAGAGAAAACATGATTTCTCCAATGCAGTTTATCATATGCAGTCTAGCATAAAGTTGGAGAAATAGAAACCTACAAACGAAGATGATATAATTTAGATCATATAGGTGTCATCTTAGTTTGCCACACTTCATTTTCCCATTCATGTTAGTGAGATATTAGATATGCGTGATTGTATTGGATTTGTGTTACACATGACAAATGCATTTGATACTTTTCGGTATTGAAAGCTTTACAGGGTGGAATGATGGACTTTCATTATATTTGGATCAAGTGTTTTATTTTTAAACCTAGTCAACTAATACAGTAGTGTGACTTAACCGAGTTTTAACTATTTTGAACTTGATTTAATATCACAATTAAGTATTGTTAAAGGGGGATAATGGTAGATATTTTTAACTTGTCCCTTAAAATTGGACAACATTTAATTGCATTTTCAGTTTTTTCAATAAGTTATCAGTTAAATTACGTAACTTGATCCAGATAAAGATAATAAAGTGACCCAACAAATGATCTAAATTAATGGGTCAAAGCTTGGATAGAAAATGAATCCCGATCAGTGTAGGCCAAACCCATATCTGGCCTGTGATAGGGAAGCCCGATATGGATGTTATATATAAATGTTAAGTTTTCATGCAGTTGCTCATATCATTCATAAGCATCAGGATTCTCTGACCCGTTAAGAGAGCTTACGTTTAAAGAAAATTGTAGAATGACATTGACCGCGTCCTAGTGAGCATTTTTTGTGAAGACGGCGGTAAATTCATGTTTGTTTTGACTTTAGAAAGTTCGTTTGAAATTATAGAACCGAAATCAGATATTTTCAGCATTTCTTCGTTTATTACCCTTTCACGTTCGATTCGGGATACGTAACTAAGGTATTATTACGTGTTACATATTCATTTCCTTCTCATCTTCGGTGAAAAGTCGGGACATTTAGGAATATTCACAAGGCAGTTAAGGAATCATTTTGATTTTATTTCTATTTGTTCCAGCTTTTGTTTGTATTTAATGTTTTATGATTCTACTAGTACTCTTCGAATATGAATTAATTTTTTGAAAACTCTTTTCATAAGAAATAGAGAGATTTTTTGATCAACTCATCAGATCGGATTCTAGTATTATAGTAGAGTCGTAATTCACTAGTTATTCAAAACGCTCTCTAAATCTGGAAGGAAAAAACCAACCTAATGCCAAAGTCCTAATCAAATGCATTTCTTGCCATCTCTTACAGAAAGTGCATTTCACCGAATAAAGAAAAACTTTTCAAAGTCCAAAGTTAAGACACCTCGCAAGAATAGCATGAACTCGTGAATTGTGTATACTTACAGCGGTGGAATTAATACTTTATATCCGAAGAAATGGATCTGCCCATCTCAAGCTTGGCTTGGCTAGGCTATTGTTTCACATAATTGACAAAGCACTGTTAGTGTTTAGACTAGCAGGTAGTGCACAATTATTGCACCCAACCTCCCTCCCATATTGCCATAATCCTACATTCACACTATTGCAGCAATCTCCCGTGCATATAACGTCAAAATTTTACGCTGTTACAAGAAGTAGAAGTACTATGGTTGTCAATGATCATGAACTAGTATTAACTGTTAACGTTCATAGCATTTTATCACAAATTCATTGAAATGACTTAACCTAATGGAGATGAATACCCGTAAATTAATGATTTAGAAAATTAAAGAATATATTTGATTAAAATGAGTAGATGTTATGAAACAATTAAAAGAAAAAGAAAGAATCGGTGGAACTAATCAAATCCTCTTTCTGAAGACAACTTCGGTATCCAACCCGAACCCATCGACATTCCTAACCTCCACCAACTTGGAAAGTCTGAAAAGCTCGGTGAGTGGCCTCACACTGTACAGATCATTGGCCGAGTACTTATCAGCCCGTCGAGATAAGGCCACGTGTAAGACGCAAACTCCACCGGGCTTCAGCGTCCGTTCGATCTCTCCCACAAATTTCCACGGGTACAGCGCGTGATCGAACACGTTCGAGAACTCGAAGTCAAAAGTTGCGTTCTCAAACGGCTGTGCATGGAAGTCTCCGGCCACCACGAGCTGCGGGCACGGCACCAAGTCCATTCCGATCGAGTCCGCCACCCCTATCCGCCGCAGTGCCTCCACCTCCTGGCCGACGCGGGCCCCGATGGAGAGTGCCCGCGAGGTGTTCCACAAAAGGTTTCTTTGCTTCAACGACTCAAAGAAATCCGAAAAGACTCGAACTTTGCGCTCCCAGTCGCGAGTTTTCCATAGCTGACGGAGTTTTGGGTCAAGGGTTTTGTTCAGTTGGCGTTGGATGTAGACACTGTAGTTGGTATATCCAGGTCGGATTCGGAGCCCATCTTTCTTGGTGGTGCTGGGAATTGGGGTTGTCGTTTTGGAGGTGTTTCTACGGTGAAGAGGGGTTGTGGTGGCGAGGAAAGTGATAACGGCGAGAGAAAGGAAAAGAGAGAGTAGAAAAGGCTTGAGAAGAAGGGGCAATTTGGGGATCAACATGTTAATTTTTGCGTTTATCTATCAGCTGGAGACACAGAGAGCTTGAATGATAAAAGGTGGGTATGGTTGGTCCTATTTGTATGGCGTGTTGAGAGGCAAAAGGAGGAGGATGATTATGACTGCTGTCGTATTATCTTTTATACATATATACACATATACACACACATATGTGGACTACTGGAATTTCTATATATGGATTGAGGTTTTATGATGAAGGTGGGGGAGTGGATTTGTGAGAGTTAGGTGAGAGAAGGGTTTTGGAGTCAAATTGTCAAACACCTTGACGTCCTCTTTCTTAGCTGTAGTTACGTTCTATTCCAAAAGCAAACAAGAGATACGTAATCAGATGTGGGGGCATGGAGAATGAGCAGCCACGAATTGATGTTGGCATTCACATGCAATGCACTAAAGATGACCTCTCTCTTCGGAAATAGTAAATTAGATAAGGGCGTTGTAAATGGAATTCTATTAATTAAATTATAAGGTTGAACGTCTTTTATACATAAAGTATAATTTTAAATGATTACTCGACATTAGTACGAGCAAGTACATATGTAATGGAACCAAAGTATCTTATATGATTTTTTTTTTTTAACGAATGTACCGCAGGAGATATCATTTGGATATGTATTAGGTTAATTTTCGAATTAACGCAATAATCTGTAAATTACGTCAATCAAATACTTTGTACTAAGTAAGTCTTGTATGACAGGCTCAATCGAGAGAATGTAGATAAAAAGATTTGAACACAGGAATTTTTGGCCTTATAATATCTTACTCAACCAACTCGAATTGACCTTGCTTCTCACCCATACGGCCATGTCCTGGGTACCCCTCTTTCACCATTTTCTTTCTTGGATATAGACATAAGAATTTGTATTGAAAGAGAAAATTTAGGCCTTAACATAAGATGGATTATATAAGATAATGTGAACTATCCAAACTCGATCGAGAGAGTGTAAATAAAGAGATTTTAATACAGAAACTTTTGACCTCATACTCTCTTACTCTGCCAACTCAAATTGACCTTGCTTCTCACCCATATGGCCATCTCCTGAGTACCCCCTTTCGACATTTCCTTTCTTGTATATAGACATAAGAATTTGTATTGAAAGAGTAAATTTAAGCCTAAACATGAGATAGATTATATAAGATAATGTGAACTATGTTCCTTTCCCAATGAACCCCGACTCTTCTGCATTCAAGTCAGGTGTTACCCTTTCGGAGCGAGTAGCTTCCAAAAATTGAGGGATGAATAACGATCTGTGTTCTTGTAAATTTTATTCTGTTCCAACCAAAGAATACCGTATTGAATTTGGTATCAGA
>JANSVB020000137.1:6224084-6241271 GCA_025504935.2 Erythroxylum haughtii | reverse complement strand
AGTGATTTTCATATTGTGGATTTAATTGTATTGATGCCATGCGAGTATTTAGTGATTGTTTTCGTTAGTAGTGCTGCTTTACTGTGGGATATGCGTCGGAACGACCCACGGGCGTCCCGATGCGTACTCCACGGTGAGGGGGCGCTACACATCATGTTCATGAATTTACCCAAACTATTCTAATGTGCTTATGTGCTTATGATATGTTAACAAGTTTGATGCATACATGATTTGTAATTTGTGAATGTTGGTTAAGAATTTGAGAACAATACGTTTTATAAATTCAATTAGACTTTGTATTGACAAATGAACGTTTTAAAAGTTTTGCTTATTTTTTCGTTATAAACTATTACCCACGAGTTTTAAGCTCACCCCCTTTATTCATCCCATCTTCAGGTGAATAGCATTAGATCGAGTAACCAAGAGTCGAGGCATCATTCCACTCTTGCAATGTTTTTTGTCTTTTAAGTAAAACAAGACTTTAGTCGCATTTTGAGTATTTCTAGTTTATGTAAACTTGGTATTTTTGGGTTACGATGTATTGTGGCTCAAATGCCCATTAAAGCTTTGTAAAACTCTTATCTTTTGATATTAATGAAAGATATTTTGTTTTGCTCATGGTCATTATTTTTGCAAGGTATTTTGATTTAGAAATGAGATTAAAGTTTAGAAAAGTTGTTTATGTTTCTGATTATTTTTGTCCTTGGGATTGAATAAATGAAGGTGGTTGAAAGTATTTAATTGGCATTAAATAAGGTTAGTTGTAAAAGGCTTTAGGTTCTGTTTTAGCAAATTTTGCCGCAGCGAAGTCAAGAGTTCGCCGCGACATAATCGACCCGAAGGTATTTTACCTTTATGCAGTGACTTTGCCGCGACGAAGGTAATTTTCAAGGTTTGCCGCGGTAAAGTACAATCATTCGCCGCGATGTAATTAATTCGAAGGAAACATGTTGGATTTATCCCATATGTTCATCGTGGCGAACCCGCCTTGCTTCCGAAGGGTTTTAGTTGCAAACCCCAAGTTTTCCTCCATGCTCACATTCTCACGACTCCGATGTTGGGCTCCGAAAATGGGGTCCAACAGAAAGGCTACTAAGCTAAAGTGAAATAGATTGACATGTGCCTCCCTAAAGAAGAAGGTGGATTGAACATTTCTTTAATCAATATTACAAACCATACACTCATCCTTAAAAGATTGTGGTGGACAAAAACTCACTATGGATCAAATGGTTACACCCATATTTACTGAAAGGTAGATGTATTTGAGAAATTAGTAAAAGTACCTCACACTCACACTTTCTAAACCAGTTACTGAAACTAAAGGATATGGTATAAACTGATGTTACATGTAGAGCCAGGAATCGTAGGCTGGTTGCATAATAGTTTGATAACTAGTCGGGACAAAGACAACTCCTACAATCTCTTCACTCCCCATGGATTTCACCTACATTATCACTCCACACTAGGCTCAATTCATTGATTGATGAGAAATCCTAGCAATTCCCTTATAGGTTGAGACATTTACAACCTTCATACCTCCCTAATCCAAACTCCCTAGACATTTTCTACTAAAAAGATCAACCTATCCACAAACTAACCAACAAAACTACCAAAAACCTATTAAGAAGAAGATGTTCTAAGGTTGACTGGTACAAAATTGTTTGGAGCAAGGCCTTGACTCCAAGAATCTCCTTTATTATGTAGCTAGCAATTCAAAATAATCTTAATACCACTGATAGAATGCTTTACCTGCAAGCTGATAAAACTTGTTCAAATATGTTGAGTGCATGAGGAAACAAGAGATCATATTCTCTTTACTTGTCCATTCAACAATAGCATATGAGAATATGTCAAAAGGAAATGTCTACGACTTGATCCAGGAAACTCCCTCACTGAAATTGCATAAAGATTGTCTAATCTGACAGCTTATTTGAAATATGATAAGTTGATTTACATCCTTGCTTTTAGGAGGCTTAGTGTATATACATTATGGAGGAAAAGGAATTTCATACGCTATGCAAACAAAAACTCATAAATGGACTTCTTGAAATCAGAGCTCATGTTGTTGAAAAACCTTAATCAGAGTTGCAATGCAAACATCCTTTACATCTAAATCTCTCAATTTCTGAACTTCTAATGTAATGCTTAACTCTCATTTTGTCTCTCCTTGTTACATATGATTGCAATGACTGTATAAGGGTACACTCGAAAGTAATCTATCTTATCTGTAATACTTTCATCATTTATTAATTAATTACCATTTTCCTTTTGAAAAAAGGTTCTTCTTATCGTGCATCCAGCTTTATTCTTTTAATCACCTAATATTTAAATTACATTGAAATAAAATTTTAATGAATTTTGTAATGTCAACATCACTTTAATTTATTATTTAATTGACGTAAAAATATAATAAAGTATAAATACAAATTTGTACTTTATTATAAATTTTGATTCTTTTAGCAGTAACTCCCCTCAAATTAATTTCACAATTTAAACTAAAATTTAAATAGAATTATAATAATTCTACGTAATTGGATCTAAAAAATTAACATTTAAATTCTTATTTATCAAATATTTGATATTTGATTATAAATTTTTAAAATTTTATAATCAAATAATTTAGTTAAATTACTCTTTTCTCTCTTCAATTATTTTATGTGTGTTGGGTTCCTAAATATGTCTGGATATAAATTATAACCCTAGACTATATTTATGATTACATAAATTAAATTCTTTAATTCAATTATCTAGATTAGATAAATTAAATACCTTAATTCAATTATATAATTATATAATTTATATTTATATATTTGGCAACACATCATAACTACCCAAATATTAGGAATGTCAATATAGTTTGACTAACTTTTTTGTGTGTGATTTTTTATATAATTAAATCTTTTCATCATATAATGTTCATATTAGACGTAGAGCATAAAATTAATGCTTACTCCATATGAACCGACTATATTAGTTCTCTAGCATTAGTAACTAATTCTTTTAATGACATTTGAAACTATGGTTAACTTGTCATCTCACTTTAGTCAAGAATTTCCCAAATTAAGATATTTTGGAGATTTCAAGTCAAAATAATCACTTATGTAATCATCATAATGAAAATTTTCATATACAATCAAGCAATATTCTAAATGAAATTCTCATATCAAGTTGGTTTGATAAAATTGTTCTTTAACAATACTTACACAATTGTTTAAGTGAATATTTGAATTCATCATGAAAGTTAATCTTTCATTATTTTGTAATCTTTCGACTATACATCTAATGTATCTATAAAGACTTTATTCCATTTTGATGTATTCATATGACATTTGAACTATTTCAAAAATCATCTTATTCACATTACTTATCTTCAAAACTTTGAAACAAATATTTTGTTTGATAGGATTTGTAAGATTATATTTAACCTTTTAACTGTATCATAATTTTTATTATCCAATTTAGTTATAAACGTATTGGATAAAATATGCTTCAATTAACCATCACTTTTCTAGATCATTAACTTTAACTGTTTTAAAGTCTTATCATTCCTTACCTAATATAGAATCTTTCAAATTGAATTAATTAGAACTATCGAAGATAAGTTGTTATAATAAGCATAACTATGGAATAAATAAATGTTGCATTATATAATATCTCATATTATATATTCCTCCGTATAGAAAACTATAAAATTTTGGAATTTATTTATAAAAGTATTTGTCAAATACTCTCATTCTTACAGATAACTAAGAAAAATTTTCACCATGTCAATTTCATCAAAGCACTTCATCATTTGTGATGCTTTATTTCTACTTGGTTTAAAATACTTTGAGCTTTTCAAAAATTTAAATCAATATTTCATTTAATATATGCAACTATATCATATAAATTCATTCATTAGTAAATATAATAAAATAAAAGTATCAATCCTTTTACGAATTGTTGTTACATCTTATACATAATCATCACAATTCACTACCATAATCATCATTTCGCCAAAAGTTGATTTATTCATTCTTTGACCTAACAAGTTTTGTAAGTTCTATAAATTCATAATCAAAATGTTGATTTAACCAACATATTACAAAAGGCTAATATTAGTTATATAACTTTTAATTCTTTTTACTTATGTTAAGTAAAAGCCTCTTTTGATCTAACATATACAGAATATTTGCATAAACTCATGTCAACTAATTTTATTTGACAATCTATTTCTTACCATATCTTAGACTATGGTAATGTTAAATCTATATTTAGTATCATATACCTTAAAGTGTGAATTAGAAATATAAATTATCTTTATCATTCAAGTATTGGTAAGAAAAATCATGTAACATTTAATGACAACTATTATCATACTATAACAAGAATCGTGAATTGTGATCCTTATTTGTTTCTTTAATAGGCTAAATTAAATGAATTATTCCACCAAGGTGATGTATCATTTAATTTTACTTTATGCAACTATTTACATTGAGATATTATGGCGTTGATGTCCATCTTACATGTTGCTTTTAAATTTGTGATGCTAATCAATTCTAAGATGTCATTTTATTTGTCATTTATATTTTGCAAAATAATGTCACTTTGCCCATGTCCCATCAAGTCTTAGGTCAGGCCGAGCTTAGGCAACCTATCCCAAGGCTTAGTCGACCTAGGCAATAGGCCCAAAGTCAATCAACCTCGTCCTATCCTGTTGATTTCAGGCCAGGTCGGACCCAATTGCCTAAATAATTATAATTATGATTTATTCTTATAATAATAAAAGACATCAAACACATTTTAAATGTGTATTTATTATTTTTATGATGAATTTAAATAAAACATGTGAAATACTCATAAAATGTCATATAAACATACAATTTAATATGCATCTATATCGTATCAAATATATATATAACGTGCAATTTATTGTGAAAATACAATCAAATTATATGCATAAATCATCAAACTTTGTTTAATTTTAGTAATTGATATAATATTCATAATCTAAAATAATATTTCTAACTCTTTGAACAATTCAATTATATTGATCATTGATGCTTAAATAAATTAAATTCATATTTCACAAAATTTAATGATTTGAAATCAATTTTCAAATTATGTTAACTCCTTTAATGAATTTATAAAAAATAATTTTCAATAAATTACTCTTTTTATTTATTAATAATTTAGAAAAACTCCTTTTATCCTAATCATTCAAACGTTCACCTTAAAAAGTTTTTACACAAACATGTTAAGAGAATTCTATAAATAGTGTACAGAAGGGTAAGTGAGAAGTGCCATCTCTTAAAAAGCCTAAGCATATTTATTATAAGATTTTGAATTTTTAGTAATTTAACTAAAATATAATTATAATTTTAGTTAAAATTGAATTAAAATTAAAATTAATTCAAATTAAATACCAATTGAACTTAAATAATATTTAATATATAATATTAGTCCTTAATTATCAAATATCTTACATCTGATCCTAAAGTTTCTCAAACTTCATAATCAAGTTCAACTTCATTAAATTACCTCCTTTTCTCTTCAACCATTTATATGCGTGAACCATTAGATTTTTAAAATTGTTGACAATGAATAAATTATAATCATATCACATTTATGATTAGATAAATTAAACTGCTTTTATTTATCTTTAGTTATATAAATAGATAATTTATAATTATAGATCAAGATTAGTATATGACAACATATCATGACCAACAAAATATCAAGAATATTATAGTAGTTTTGACTAACCTTTCTATATATATATATATATATATTATATAATTCAATTCTTTTATAAGATATTCTTATTAGACATAGACTATGAAATTTAATATCTACTTTATACAAGTCTAATTAAATTTGTTCTTTAACATTAGTAACTAATTCTTTCAATGATATTTCAAAAATATTTTTAAATTTTCATTCCATATTAGTTAAGGATTTTTTATATCAATATTAATCAAGAATAATGGAACATTTTTCAATTACTTTAGGGTGATAAATCTTGTGTTGATCTCTTAACTACCTCTATATAATTTAACTATATACAATTAATACCAAATGAGTTATCCTTAGCTAAGATAAATCCCAATTAGTATTAAAACATAACGATTCTTATGTAAGATAATTTAGAGATCTCAAGTCAAATGATCATATATATAATTATTACAGTGATAATTTCTATAGATATACAAGTAATATTATAAATAGAATTCTAATGTTATATAAGTTTAGTGAATTTGTTCTCTAACAATCATCCACTTATTTATTTATCTTCACACTTTATGAGATTGACAACTTCCTAATAAGGAAAAATATAATATTTGCTAGCTTTTTGTTCTATTAATGTCTAATCATAATAGAACAATGAATATGAATAATTTAAGATAATACTTAAATGTAATAAGAGGGTGAATCTTGGAACAACCGGTAAGGTTACTCTTTTGTGATTAGAAGGTCACAAGTTCGAATAACAGAAATAACATCTTTGTAAAAATGCAAAGAGAAGCCTGCTTACGAGATATTCCTCCCCAATACCCTCGTAAAATGACTAAAAGGTCATAAGTTTGAATCACAGAAATAACCTCTTTATAAAAATGCAAAGAGAAGCCTACTTATGATATTCCTCCCTAATACCCTCGTAAAATGAAGAGCCTTATGCAATGGGGCTCGTTGACTTAGACATAAATACAATATGAATATCATAATTATGGACTCATCGTGATATCATTACAAAATATATTTATCTTATAGACTTTTGGATAATACTTAAATGTAAGATAAATCTTATAATTATGATTTCATCATAATTTTATTTTAAAAATATATTCATCTCACATAATTTATCTTGTGCATTTTATTTAATTAAAAAATGCATAGGATAAAAAGGTCTTTAATTAACTATATCATAAAGTTATAACCAACTTATTGGTTGTAGAGCTTAAACTAATATGTTATAGGATCTATATTTCTTATGTATACGGGGATCCATCATACTTTTCTTAGTGCCAAAAGAAATTTTATTTTCGCATTTTTCTTATATTTACCCTACTTACCACATATGAGAGTTGGAGAGGATAAGCACCCTTGGTTTGTTTGTCTACTTCCAAAGTGAAGTACTTTTTAAGATATCAAATTCATGTATGTTTTAACCATTAATTATATGTAAGCTCATTTTTCTTCATCTCTTTTTATGAAAGATAACAGAAAGTGAAAGGATGAATACAAGTAGTTTGCCTAGCTCTTCGTTTAGTGATATTAGGTTTGTAATAGTAAGATTAGTGAGCCTAAACAAGCCAGAGGTGAAGCATTTAGAAGGGGAAGCATAGGATGACCTGAGAACCACTAAGATAGAGAGTATTTGTTGGCATTGGAGCAAAGATTTGGAGATGCTGCTTTTGAGGGCCCTATAGACAAATTGAAGGAATTAAGGCAGAATGGCACAATCAAGAAGTATTATGCTGAATTTGACCTACTTTCTTATAAGCTAGTCACGCTAGAGTTATATTTGGTAAGCCTCATTTTTAAAGAGACTAAAACCTGAAATTGAATACTCAGTTAAAATTTAAAATCTTAGGACCTTGTAATATGTGTGCGAATTGAGAAAGAAACCCGAAATTATGATTTTGCATTATAGTGGAATAGGAAGATATAATCAAAGAAGTGCTTATTCGATAGGCTATCAACATAATTCTTTGAGGTCATCTCAAGGAATATGGCCTAAACCAATTTCAGGAGGGAATCAAAAGACACAGGCGAGATGAGGTGGGAGAAGACAACCTCTAATAAAGGACTAAATGATAGAAGAGCCAAAGGCTTGTGTTTTTTGTGTGAAAAGCCATATGCTAAGGCATAAGTGAGAAAATATTATAGATGTATGTAGGTGACGAAGAGTTAGATGATGATGAATTAAATGGAGAAGAAGAGGGAGTGAATCAACCTAACCTATCTTCACGGGCTATGTCAAGGGTCAATAAGGCACTGAGGCCATATATCAGCAGAACCATGAAATTCTGGAAGTAAGGGTGTGAGATGGAATCAACCAATGATGACGGTAAACAATTATTAAGGTTCCAAAGAAGAAAGTGGAGAGCATGTTATCTATCAATGGGATGGCATGCTACTTTTTGGTAATTCAATAAAGATGAGGAAGAGTTGAAATGAATTCAAAATGAATGTTAGTCTATTTGAATGGAATTAAAGAATGATGTTTTATTAAAGAAATGGCATAATAAGTTGAAAACATATATACAGAGCTACTCAGCAAAAAGGACTTCTACCAAAACGATTTAATAATTATAGGATTCCTGTAAAGAAGGGACTGAAGGCCATTAAACTTAGTCTTTACATATTTGTAAGGTCATGGAAAGGTGTTTCAGAAGAATTGGTGGAAGAAATGCTCAAGCAAAGAATCATACAATAGTGTCAGTCCATTCTTAGCACTTGTAATATTGATTAAGAAAAAGGATGAATCACTGCGTCTTTGTGTTGACTACAGTTAATTAAATCAAAGCAACATTGGGGACACATTTTTTCCTCTAGTGGAGGAATTCTTTGATGAATTGAATGGTGCATGGTATTTTTCTCTAAGCTGAATTTACCAGTAGGGTATCATCAAATTAGGGTTTATAATCTCATAAAGGTCATCTTACGAATTCTTAGTAATGCCTTTTCAGTTGGTGACTGCTTTCACAACTTTCCAAAGTTTGATGAATCATATTTTTAAAGCCTATATGAGAAAGTTTGTGTTTGTGTTTGTAATAACATAATGGTGCATAATTAAGTCATTTGAGCAACATTTGGAACACTTACAACAAGTGCTTCATCAGTTATACGTTAGGATGTACAAGTATTCGAGGCATGTAATTAGTTGGGAAGGAGTATTAATATATCCTCATAAAATACAAGCACTATATGATTGGCTAGAACCAAAAATAATTAAACAACTTTGGGGGTTCTTAGGTTTGTGTGGCTACTATGGAAGATTACTTTGACATCAGCTCCAATACTGACTCTACCAAATTTTACTAAACTGTTTGGTCTTGGAAGCAAGTGTGTGGTAAAGAAAATAGGGGTGGTGATTATGCAGGAGAGCCATTAATAGCATATGTTAGCAAAATGCTTTTAGCAAACGTGGCTTCCTAAATTACAGTAAGCGCGTTCTCTCAATCATAAAGAAATCGACCTAAAAACACATGGTTATGTGATTCCTTAAAAATATCCTAATGAGTTGTATCCTATTTTTTTTTGGCTGGACCTCGTTCCCTAGGATTGATTCAGAGCTGGTTGAAGAATAGAGCCTTCAAATAATCCCGGTTGTGACCTGAAGCATCATTGTCAAAGAAACTTGCACTTGCTTATGCCACTTCGTTCAGGGTATAACCTTATGCAACAAGAACACTGAGACGGCGTTTGATTTTTAAGAGTCCGGTACTCTGACATTAGTTTCTGTTCATTTGGTTTCAAGCTGAGCCACGGATCACCCAGCAGTGCAGCCGGAATCATCAAGACTGCTAGATCAATTTATAACCTTCACCAATTTCAGCTACTTTGTCGTGCAACCATGTATGTGATGTTATCCGCCCATCAATCCTGTGAGTGATTGCTCAGTTTTTATCAGGTACCCCTAATAGCTCCGCAGCATTCAGGGAACAACGTAGGTAGCTTCAAGCTCATCAACTGAATAACTGGCTTAACTGACACACACATTCTCTGTTGAAAAATGAAAAATTGCATGCATTTGAAGTGAGATATTAGTAGGAAGATCAATCCCTTGTATATTCATACTTATCTGATTAAGCAAGCCACCTACCTTCTTCAGCTTGTGTGGATACTAACTGTGAGGAATACAAGACAGACCACAAGACAGTTTAGACATAGCCACTGCTTTAATCATGTTGGACTTTGCTGCATCCAGTAACGGGTCAGCTTGGAGGGCCTTGTCAAAGCAGAACTTTGCCTCCTCCCATTTGTGCTCCGCTATGAATACAAGACCAAGATTGTTGAAGGCCGGAGCATAGCCAGGCTGCAGTTCAAGTGTCTTTGCAAACATTGCCTTAGCTCGATCATATTGATTTTGTTGCCTGTATAAATTTCCAAGGTTGGAAAATATTGCATGTGCTTGTTCAGTAGTTGCACATGCCAAAGCCCGCTTGTAGACATCTTCGGCTTGAGAAGATTCCTCCGACAATTGCAGTGAGATACCTACCCATCATATGCATAAGGGGTGCCACATAAAAGAATACATATAAACAAGTTAAAGAGCATGAATCAGCACAAACCAAGGTTTGACCATGCATAGCTGCAGTCTTTCATCCGGGCAACTGAAATTTTGAGATACTTCTGTGCTGTTTTAAATTGTCGGGAGCAGAGATAATGCAAGCCAAGCTGGTGCCATTGCACCCCATCATCTGGATCTTCAGCAATTGCCTATTTCATATACGTGACTCATGAAGTGTTTTGGTGTGAAGTACGGGTAAAACATTCGGACACTCCTTGTGATTTGTTTGATTCATAAAAATTCCTTATGATTTTTTATTCTCAAAAATGCCCTCATACTTTATTAAATAGACATATCCAAGCCTTCTGTTTTCAGTTTTTAAAAAAATTGATAGATACACCACGTATCAATTCCGCCTAAAAAGTTGACCAAAAAAATCAACAAA
Organism: Erythroxylum haughtii; assembly: GCA_025504935.2. Lineage (NCBI taxonomy): Eukaryota > Viridiplantae > Streptophyta > Magnoliopsida > Malpighiales > Erythroxylaceae > Erythroxylum > Erythroxylum haughtii. The sequence goes on along the minus strand of JANSVB020000137.1, from coordinate 6,230,610 downwards.
AAGGGTGTGTATGTCCATTTAACAAAGTATGTGAACTTTTTTCTGAAAATATAAAGCTGTAGGAAGTTCTTTAAGAATGACTCAAATTAGAAGGAAGGTCAAGCTAGTACAAATATGTTTTCCTTCATCAGATGGGGTCGGTGGAGAAAGACTGAAGAGCCATACCAAGAGAAATGGATGAGTAAGTAAAAGTACCATCAATTCCAACACCAAAAACGGCATGGTATTTTGCTTTTTAATTGAAACATTAACTCAGAAAACTGAAATAACCATACTAGCTCTTGTATTACTGGATTAAATGCCTATTTTGATATTTCCAACATAAGGAATAAAATAAAACGTACCAGTATTTCTGGAAAAACAAATGGAGACCGACAAATTTACCTGTTTTAAACTTAGGTGAGCATGTTCTTCCACCTCCATCAACTTTTTCTGCTCTGTGTCAAAGGCTGCTGCAATCTCATGTTGAGCCTTGTGAACCATAGCTAATCCTGCCCAAGCAATTGGAAGATCAATTGGAACAGAGTCTCCTTCTCTTAATATTGAAGCCATTTCATTTCCAGCCCAAAAAAGCTGTTCACTGGGATCCTGAGACCTTTCTGCATCCTTGATTCTATGAACTGCCACAGCATATCGTGTAGACATGCAGTTAGGCTCCAATTTCACAGCCTGAAAAATGATAGAACCAATATAGGACCATTATAGCCTCAAAAGACGACCAGACAAGTGCTTGCATTCAACACTTGGCAAGAATTTACCGAGAATAAAAAATAGAAGTCAACATTCTAAGGTAATTATTGATAATCATTGGAATCACCAAATAGCTCCTTTTATCCTTTTTTTTACAATTTTTTTCTAATAAAGGTGAAGCAAGCATGAAAAATAGTCAACAAATAAGTAATAAATGACAATAATAATGAATCATGAATACCTTCTCCAAGCACTTTCCAGAACTTTTGTGGTCCCCAGTCATGTAATATGCATAGGCGAGATTTGCCCAGGTGTGTGGTGCTCTAGGATCAACTTTTAATGCAGCTAGCAGACATTCCTTGGCAACATTAACAGCTTCAAACTGATCTGCTGAAGCACCTTGACCAGCATGTGCCCCAGCACCTGAGTATTTTATAAGAGGAAGGCTTTTAATCCAGAAGTATTTGTTGAGAAAGAGGATATATTCACATCAACCACAGAATTCATTAGGCTGAAGAATTTACATTAAACGTATGAATTCCAAAGAATATGGGATCCAAAATCATCCCAAAACTCTCACCTGCAACCACTGAACCAGATTTAGACAAAAGAAGGGCAGCATAATTGATTAAGGCAGTAGGATGATTTTGATCCTTCAGAATCACATCTTGAAAGCATTTTCCTGGTAAGTCTGAATTCCCACTGCAAGATTAAGTAGTAACTAACAGTTTAAAGATAAAGAACAACAGGAAACCTTAAGGAACAATAAGTAAAGACCTAATTAAGGAACATTACGTAAAGACCTAAATTGATGAGTAGCTGAGCACACAAAAAGAATACCAGTCTCCTACCTTAGAAGGTAGGCAATACCAAGATTTGCCAGGCAGTCGTAGTTGTTGGGATCAAAGGACAACACAGCTGACAGAACTGAGATAGCACTCTACTAGAGATAATCCCCCACGTCAAAACATAAAAGAGCGGAACTCACTATCTATGAAACAGCAGCGAAAAGACTAGATCGCCATACCTGTAGACGCCCAGATTTAACAAGTAATAAACCCAGTGTGTTCCAAACAGATGCCCGTCTAACATCCAATTGCATAGACTCTTTTAGCTTAGAAAGAATATCCTCAACCTCTTCGGTATCAAGTTCTTTGTCCTTAACGTTATCAGCAGAATTTTCCAGTAGAATACACTACAACATTTCATTCACAAAATGATCTACCATAATCAGAAACCATGAAAAATTCGAGCTCTTCTCACAATTCAAAGTAACTTTACCAAAAAAAAAAAAAAAAAAGGATTAACCACCTGTGCGTGGTGAATTTGAACCAAAGAAAGCAACTCGGGCCTAGAGACCTCCGCCTCACAGCGGAGCAATATCTCTTCCGCCTTCTCATAAGCCCAAACTGCCTGAAGAAAGATTCGCATTAAACAAATGATCAACGCAACGCACAGAAGATTATCCAAACTTTAACCAATTAAGGCGAAGATTCGAAAGTCACCTTCTGCGGTTGGCCCATTCTCTGGTACATGAGGCCAAGCATAAAATGAACATGAGCATTTTTAGGCATCTTCCTCGCAACCTGAACCAAACCCTAGGAAACAACAAAAGAACTAATTAAGCAACGCACTAACACATACAAGAAAGTAATCAGTAAACTATAAAGCGGCGACTTACAGTTTTGAGACTGCTAACTTTCTCCTCGCGCGAAGAGCTAGGGCCAAGTCCGCTCTGATCGTCACCGTCAGCTCCATAATCAAGAAAACCCTCCACTTTGCTGTTTCTCGACCGGCACTTTCCCGATTTGTTCGATTTTTTCACTTCAACCAGCATCATGTCACCATCCTTGCACTTTAAGCTGTTTTTATCTCCAAGTTGGTTGCCGTCGGTTTCGGGAGGATTCGCGTTGAGATCAGCGAGAACAACAGGTTGAGCCGTCTTCGAGCACTCGTCGGTGATGCTTCCTCCGGTGACCGGTTCTGATTTTACAGATATAGACACTACCGGCGGTTCAGACATTTTCGTTTACGCGTTGCACGAGTAAATGATGGATGGCGAGAGGCTTTGTTTGGTAGATATAGGTTTCTGATAGTAGCTGTTTGGATATGGGGGTCGTTGTAAACTGTTAAGGGATTAGCTTAACTGGGCCTGGGCAAACATGAGTGGAGCAATCTCTAACGGTGTAAAGGCTCGAATGCCTACTTTTGCTTTGAATTTTTAAAATATTATGTTAGCACAGATTTTCAATAAGAACAATTAGTAATTAATAGGTGACTATTAGAGTAACTGATAAAGTTTTTTTTAATTATAAAATTATAAGTTTAGTATATATTAAGACTATTTTTAATTTCCTACAAAATGAGAAATCTTGTGCATCGAATATGTTAAGAGTACTTAATTTAGCTTGGGATCACCCCTTCTGTTATGAGGCGTTGGCTTGCAGGATTTTCCGACTCTGTTGACATTGCGACTAACATCCTCGTCGAACTACAAGGACTCAAACATGGTCTGCAACTCACATGGGACTTGGGATACCCGTCATGTGATTGCGGAGACCGATTGCTTAGCTGTGCTCAATCTTATCTCAGACTTATCACAACCTTATCATCCTCACCTTGTCATTATTCGAGGTATCCAGGACCTTTTAGCGCGACAATGGCGTTGCTCCCTTCTTCATGTTTTTCTCGAAGGTAATCATTGTGCGGACTTCCTTGCAAAGCTTGGCTCGTCACAGGCACCTGTGTGGTCTTATTGGTCGACTCCTCCCCCTGGGTTTCGTTTGCATCTCACCAGCGACTGTCAATCTATTGCCTTTCTGAGGAACTAGTCTTTCCCCGCTCTTCCCCTCCTCATAAAAAAAAAGGTGTGTACCAGACTTATAGACTAGCACGAACCTATTGTCATCCCTAACTCAAATGTCCACCAAAGGGTACGTACCAGACTTGCAGGACTTGCTAAATTATCTGTATACTTGTAATACAGGCTGTAATAACACCAGTTTCATCCAAAAAAGTAAAAATCTTCCAAAGCCAAAAACTTGTTGCGGTTTAAACAAAATAATACAAATTAAATTTTATATAGAGCAATTAGAGACAAGCGCATCCCGTCGACAAGTAATATAAATCGATAAGAACTGGATATCGTATCCAAGAAAAATCCAACACGCAAGACAATTAAATTAAATAATAAAAAATTATTCTCACGATCAAAAATTGATTGATTTGAAAGACCATGATTTATGTTACATTGATGAATATGTGTGAGTAAATTTTTCTTTTTGGTTAAGGTTAAAATTGATATTGGATTAGGATAATTTTTGTGATATTGATTTTTCCTTGATTGAATGCATATTTAGTTCTAATTTAACTTGATCACCTAAATTAAGACTTTAGATGATTTAATACCACAACCAATGGGATTTAATTTGTCAAAAAATTAATCAAGCGACATACTTGAGATTAAAATGTAGACCAACCTTAGGATCTTGTGTGAGGATACCTAGAATTAACGAATTTAATTTTAGGCTTCTTGTAACTGTTTGTTGATGCTAAAAAGTGAGACATGAACAATGCCTACATTCTATGATTCTAGTAGCAACTTTTTCATTATAGAACAACTAATACCTTCCAAGGGCCAAAAACCCAAGTGGATTACATGTAATAGTGAGTATGCAATAATACATAAAACATTTGCCTGTCCTCCCAACCATAGAAACTTCTATCCAAATGCATCCAAAGATGAACAGGAAAAGAAAAAGATGTAAGGGAAAGAAAAGACCCAAATGGAGGAAAACAAGCACGACAATAACCGAGCAGATGTTGGAAAAATGTATTCTACAGACCTTTTTTCGATATGCTACTAGAGATCACACGCCCAATGAGGCTGTTGTAAGAAACAGCCTACTATATCTAATAGTGAGTAAGTTCCCAACTAGAAAATTATATTGTAAAGCAACAATCCGGAACATATGAAAATGTAAACCAGAATTTGACCCAAAGCAAATTGCAAGTATCAGAATGAATCAAATTGACTCAGTACGAATCTTTGTTCTCTCTTTCATTATATTACACCAAAATACGATCTACAAAGCCATTCCCATGCACTGAAATATAACTCATACATTCTCAAAAGCCACTGTATGAAATTAGACAATTAAAGAATAATACATACAAAGGGGAGGAACCATGAGCAAGTCGCAGCAACAGCAGCACTCACCATTACATTTCCACTTCTTATAGCATCACTAAATGTGCTTAGATTATGTCTGCCTTCCTGTCTAATCCTTTGAAACTTTAAAAAAGCTAGGCAACTGACATCCAAACAAGAAAATTGCTCTGAAGAGGCAGTAGAACTGAAGATATCAAGGCTCCAGGCAGGTGCATGCTCTTTTTCAATAAGAACGTGGCTAGCTTGAAAGTTGGAACCTGCCTGTTGGTTTTTTCCTTCTCCATCCCTGATAATTCTCAATGCAGTTAGCAAGTTTTCAATCCAAACTGAAATCAATGATTTAGATCGTAATAATCACCAAAAGAAATACATTTCAAAACTTACAAAGGCAGCATAAAACACCAAAGTCAAACCCGCTAGAACAACAAATGCAATCTGGAATACGTTATACCTGTAACAGAGCAAGTAATATCCAATAAAATGACATTTAACAAGTTTGCAAGACTAACAAGGATAGTAGATAGAATAAATTATCTAGATCAGCAACTCACTTGTACAAATATTTAATTCCTCGAAGAGACTGCAATGTGTGGCCAAAAATTTCCTGAGCTGCAGTTGCTTGGGCATAGTAGCCAAATGCTGTGGAGCAAAACTGTATCACACTGAATTTGCAAAAAAGAAAAAGGTTATGATGGCTGTTATTACAAAGATGCTGCAGAGCAGGCAATTGAATTGTCATATGAGAGGGTTCAAGTCTTTCAATCACTTCTTGATGATAACATCAGAAATACTTGCTGGTTTGGATTATATCTCAAATCAGTACCACATGCTGAAAAACGGGGGAAAAAGAATATTTCAGGGTCAAAGATTCTTACCTAATGGAGCAAAGTAAAATAAGTCCAACATTGAAGAGGAATGAGTTCATCAGAGTGCCACCCCACCTGTGCAACATTTCAAACAATTCATTAGCTATTATCCCAAGCTATTATTTGGACAAGTTTAAACACACGCCCGAGGACTGCATAAGAATATTACTTCATGGGATGTATGGTGATAAAGACTAATCTGAGACCCAGCATCATTGCGCCAGCTACCACTGCCAGCAAGAGGTAGAAGCAAAAGAATGTAAATGCTGCAGTGCCCAGAAGACCTGAAAAAGTGACAAAATACATCTCAAAAATAGAATTGGGAAGTAGAATGTTGCACAGAGAATGAGAGTGATTGTAAAAAACTGAAAAATGTCGAAAGTTACCCCAAACATCATCCAACTTGATGAAAACTTCATTCAAGAAAGGGGAAAGAGGCGGATCAACCAATAAATATATGATAATGTGAGCGATCCAAGCAATTGAAACAATCAACCTACATATCAGCACAGAAATGTCATAGAAAAACTTGTTTGGTAATCATAGTATCAACACTAAACCAACTAAGTATAAGTTAAACATTTGTAACAAGCATGCCTCAATTATCCAATTTCAGTTGTTCTTCAACCATCAATTGATAAAAATTTCCTTCTTTTCCTACATGACTTTCTGTGTTCAAAAAACTTAATACTCATTCTCCATTATATAGATCATTGCCACAATAGACTGGTATGGTCTTGGCGTAGGATCTAAACACGGGACGATCCACTAGGGAATCCTCTTGATTTCCCTTGCTGGA
>JANSVB020000137.1:6085228-6095908 GCA_025504935.2 Erythroxylum haughtii | reverse complement strand
TTCCTTATCTTTCCAATGAGGTAAAATGTGTCATTTTTCGACTTGTGTGCTAAAAGATATGAATTTTCAAATTCTTGGCATTGTGTAGGGAAATTTAAATTTAGTGGCAGCAACTTTGAAGCAATTTATGACCCTCTTAATGGCTAAATTAGTTTTTAAATCCTTCTAGGAAGTTGTAGAACTTCCTTTTATCTTTTTATTGACACTAAATTTATGAAATTTTGATTTCGGGGTGAAAAGTTATTAAATTTTAAAGTTAGAGAAGTTTTCATTAGTTTTAAAAACTGAATTTTCAATTTTGAGAAATTAAACCCCGTTTCCTATTTTATTCGTCTCTCCTCCGTTTGACCTCCGATTTGCACGATTTTCGAAGCGTTAAATTTCTAAAAAAAATTTATACCCCTTTTTGGTAAAATGAGAGTGTCGGGTTTTGGTCGGACTTTACGGATAATATTAAAGAGAGTCAATTACGTGACGGTTTTGAATGTAATTCCGTTTTCGGGCGATTTTGTGAGCTATAGAGATCCGATTGAGGCGATTTCTAATTCTAATTGACCTAAAGGTATGGAATCTCATTTTAGCTTAGGAATCGGATTTAGTTATGGACCCTATGTTAATCAATTTTATTGGAAAATAATTAGGATGAATTTATCAAGTTTTGTTCGAATGACGCTAAATTAAGTTTGATTTGAGGTTTCTTTCGTGGTGAGGAATTCCTCTCTCGTGAGATGCGCGTCCAGATGTCACGTAGGACGTCGGGCACGCGACTCACCGGGGAGGAGTTCCAACAGTCAAACTTTAATCAATTCGAATCATATAAAAGGCATTTTAAAAATGCATACACTTATATTCAAATAAATCTACCTTTGAGTCATTTTTGGAGTTACGTCAAAATTATAATAAAATAAAGACAAAGTAATCAAATTTTTATTACAAATTTTTTATATAATTGAAAGTATTTTTCTCTTTGTATTTTGGTATTCAATAACTTTAAATTAGTGAATCTAGAATCTTTATTAATTCTATAAATAGTCATATAATGTTTCATATTTTTATGTTAAAAAATGATAAAATTTTAATTGTAATAATTTTATTTATTTTTTAGTGAGTGTGTAAGTATTTATAAGTCTATCATTTCTCTACTGAAAACTTAGTTTAAATACATGAATTTTCATATCATTATGCCCATGCAATTTAAAGTTATAGACTATTTAGTGAGGCATAAAACTTACAATACATGTCTAAAATCTAATAGTAAGAACGAAAATGGAATGAGAACTTAGGAAGGATTAAAAAATCATTAAGCAAAAATCGTATTAATATTGTCTTGATGAACTAATTCATTATATTCTAGACAAGTGGGACTTTTATTCTAAATAATTGTACTAAACTGACTTAAAATAACTACTAATTAATGACATAATTCAAGCCATCAAAGTAAAGTTCAATAGCAAGAAGACAATATTTTTATTACTACCCTAGGAAGAATTAGTGCTCCGTAAAATGTCATGAAAATGGATTTTTAGTTGTCCTTTTATTATATAATTTGTGAACTAGTTTCGTGTTATTTACTTTATCGTTGCATATTGCAAACAATATCTAATGAGAAAGTTTCCAAGCAATCCAAATGATCGTCGCAAGACTCTTTTTTTTGTCAGACAAAAGCTTTAAAAGATCTTGGAACTTAAGGAAATTGAGGGTTAAATTTGACTATTGAAATAATGATTCAAAATGTTAGTGACTGAGTTTTTGAAACATATGTTCCTCAATTTTTTTTTCAATTAGTGGGTCTTATGATGTTTATGTATGTGTATGCCCCGCAAACCAATTATAAAATGTACTCTAATTGATTAGTTGTGATTTAGGTAGTGTTGTGTTCTAACCTTATTTAATATTGAGTAGTTATTATGTCTTGCTAGAGATCGTTTATAATTTGTGGATCTAAAAGAAGTTTAGGCCTCCTGCTAGTATTAAATAAACCTACAGGATCGTACACCAAGCATACTAAACATTCGTCAGGCCTTAATCGGATTCTGGCTTTGGGCTTTAAGGTTTGGTCGTTGGGTGTTGGGCTTTGGGGATTTACTATATATATGGATATATAGGATGACTTAAAGACTGAAGAATCTCATCTGCTCAAAACCTTAAAGGAGATGTCCTTTGCTAGAAATAGAGAGAGAAAGAGAGAGGGAGGTCTCAAAAAGTGGTGCTAGCACATCAGAAGGGATTGTTCACTCTTGCGAGAGTGTGGATATTGGTAGAGGCGCAACACTTGATGCGTTCTTCCTGACACTATCAGTTTCTTGGCATATTTTCATTGCAAAAGGTATAACCTAATCTGAATTTGGTTTCCATATTCACATGGGTCTTGGTATTTCATTTTTTTCAAAGGTGATAAATGTTATTACTATTGGCAGTATGAAAATCTCATAAGTGTTATCAAAGTCGCAATTATGTTTATTGAAATTGAATTCGATTTAATCTTATAAAATTAGGGGTTTTCAATTGTTCAATGTGATTGAATTAGGGGTTCTGTCAATTGTTCAATGTGATTGAATTTAGAGTTCGTCGATTGTTCAATGTGATTAAATTAATGGTTTCAGATTAATAAGATTAATTCACAAATATAACTATAAATTCAAAATTTTCTAATAGGGTGCTACCTATTAGACCCCGTGAGGGGCATTGCCCTTCAACCCCACAAGGGGCACAACCCCTTGATCTCGCCAAATTTTGTGTTTTATGTTTATCATATGTTTTCTTATGACTAATGTTTTATATGTTTTGATATTTGATATCTTGCCTTGATTATGAATGATGAATAATATGGTTCATAGTTGTTTTACATTCTGGATACGACCTGTGTATCATTATGTATTTATGTAATTTTGGATACGGCCTGTGTATCGTCATGTTTTTATGTAGTTATTAGATTATTACTAGTTTCAGTTGTAATATTGTACCTTTCAAGTTAACTGAAGAATCAAATTAACTGGAGTGGAGGCACGACGATGGCAATCCATTTACTATAAGACATTCCTATTGGAGATTAGATCTTCATAGTTTAGGGGCCATACTATATCATGTTATTTTCTTTATTCATGCTTTTACTTATAATTTCTTTTATGCACGTATATAACTAATTCATAATCAACTTAGTCCCTCAACAATATTAAGTAATAATTCATGCCTTTCCAATTATACACTTGTAAGGACTTCAATCGTTGAGTAGTGGGCTTGCTAAAGCAAGATGCTCTTGATTATTTAAGTCTAACATGATAGATAATGATTACCTATAAGCGAGAATTGATTTACTTAATCGGATTACCAAAGTGGTTTTGAAATCCTAACCCACAGACTAAGTCTGATCCTTCTAATGACGATCTTTGCCATTATTGTATTGAGCTGGGTCACTGGAAGAGAAACTGTAAGAAATATTTGGAAGATCTGAAGAAGAAGAAGGTTAATGACACTTCTACTTCAGGTATTTATGTTACAGAAGTAAAGTTGCTACTTCTAGTTTTACATCTTGGGTATTGGATACCGATTGTGGTTCTCACATTTATGTGCATGTGCAGGGACTGCAAAATAGTATAACTTTGGAAAAGGGTGAAGTGAATTTGTGCGTAGGCAATGGAACAAGAGTTACTACTTTATCTGTAGGGACATTTCATTTATCTTCACCTTTTGGCATGGTTTTAGAACTCAATAATTGCTACCATGTACCTGCTATAAGCATGAATATTGTCTCTGTTTCATTTTTAGACATTGAAGGTTTTTGTTTTACGATTAAGAAAATTTGTTGTTAATTTTTTCGTAATGACATTTTATGGTAGCGCCCAATTAGAGAATGGGTTGTATGTTCTAAATTAGAAAGGCTTGCTTATAACATAAATATTAACAGGTTCAAATCTAATGATTTAAATCCCACCTACCTTTGGGATTATCGTTTGGGACATATAGATGAGAAGCACATACATAAGCTCTATAATAATGGGCTTTTAAACTCTTTTGATTTTGAATCATATGAGACATACGAATCTTGTTTACTAAGAAAAATGAACAAAGCACCTTTTATTGGACACAGCCAGAGGGCTAGTGATTTATCAGCACTCATACGTACTGACATATGTGGACAATTAAGTTTTATTCCTAGAGGAGGTTTTCATTACTTCATTACATTTATAAATTTTATTGCTAGAGGAGGTTTTCATTACTTCATTACATTTACTGATGACCTCAGTAAATATAGTTATGTTTATTTGATGAAACACAAGTTTGAATCCTTTGAAAAATTCAAGGAATGTCAAAATAAAGTACAAAACCAAATTGGAAAGACAATAAAAGCCCTTCGATCAGATCGAGGTGGTGAATATTTGACTAGAGAGTTTGATGACCTTCTCAAAGAGTATGAAATATTTTCACAACTCACTCCACCTGCAACACCACAAGGGAATGGTGTGTCTGAAAGGAGGAATTGAACATTATTGGATATGGTTTGATCTAAAATGAGTCATGCAAATCTTCCATTGTCCTTTCTGAAATATGCTCTTAAAGCGCAATTGTTGCATTTACACTAAATAGAAGTCCATTGAAGGTAGTAGAAAAGACATCATATGAGATGTAAACACGAAAGGTTCCTAGTTTGTCTTTTCTAAAGATTTGTCTTTTCTAAAGATTTGTCTTTTCTAAAAGGTTAACATCTAAAAAACTTGGACCTAAATCCAATAAATGCTTCTTTATAGGGTATCCTAAGGAAACTAAAGGATACTACTTTTACAATCCCACTGAGAACAAAGTGTTTGTTACTTGAAATGGTGTCTTTCTTGAGAGAGAATTTCTTTATAAAGGAACTAGTGGGAACAAAGTATATCTTGAAGAAATTCAAAAATCACAGGAGAATACTCCAACACAAGAGGGGCCTCATTTTGATCTACAAAATATTGTAGAAACTAGACCTGTAACACCAGCCCCGTGTAGGTCTGAAAGGTTCTGTCACAAACCCATAAGATATGGTTTCATGGTGACTGAAAATCGACATTTATTACTGATAGAGGATGATGAACCTACATCCTATAAGGAAGCAATGATGTCCCCTGACTTTGATAAATGGCTTCATGCCATAGAATTCGAAATGGAATCTATGCACCAAAATAAAGTATGGGTTTTGGTTGACCCACCTTATGGTGTAAAAACCATTGAGTGTAAGTGGGTTTTCAAGAAGAAAGTTGGCACGAATGGTAATGTCTGTGGCTAAAGGTTTCAAGCAAATTCATGGTATTGACAATGATGAGACCTATTCCCCAGTTGTGATGCTTAAATCCATTCGCATCCTCTTAGCAATTACTGCCTTCTATGATTATGAGATTTAGAAAATGGATGTGAAAATAACTTTCCTTAATAGAAATCTGGAAGAGGATGTGCTAGGTTGTTCTTGCTGCATATAGTCTTTGACATCTGTTGTTGCAAATGACATTACAAACTGGACTTCACATGCTTCTTTTACTTCTTCTATGTTTTGGACTCATCTCTTTATTTAACAACTAACCATTTATCCATCTTTCAACATCATTTTTTTTCTTCCATTTTGATATCTCTTCTTTCAAACATTTCTTTTTCTAATTCTAATAACTCTTCATCTTTTAAAGATGATCCTTCAAATTTATAGATGACACGAATTTCGTAACTTTCTTCAAAGTCTACCCAATCCATTTCAAGACATCTCATTTCTGGTTCTTCTTCATCAGTGCCATTGATTGATGTTCCTCTGGCTGTTGCTGGAACATATTTTGAAAATCGCGAAGAAGTTTGTCATAAAGAATTCGTACACAAAGTTCCTGTTTCAGGAGTGATTACGGACTTTTCAAGATTCCGTTGTATTCCTGCATAAAGCTCATTTGATATTTCTAGAGGAGAGATGAACTTTGTGGATTTGGAAGAAATTGTTACGATACCTTTTGAGATATTCAGGAAAAAGTTATGAGGAGAAGAATTCATCTCTTTCCTAGAAATCCTATGCAAAGGAGGAGATTGGCTTGTCCAATGAAGTTTCCATACCCAATTGTTTGAATTCCAATACGAATGAACTGTTGAAATTTAGATAGGGAAAGGATGGAATCAGGAGAGATATAAAACAATCCTATGCTTTTGGAAAGAAAATTTTCTATTGACCCTAACAAACATTGTTTAATATCTGGTGATCATTCATCCATAATTGTGATTAGTGCCTTTCCTCCTAATCCTTTCCTTGTCAAGCCTTTGACTCCAAAGACTATTAATCCAGTGTGTATTAATTTATATCATGCTGTGATTTGATAACTAATTGCCTATCAATGAAAGGCAAATTAATGACTTCTTGATCTCCACATTTGATAATTTCTTCTCACAATTGTTTAAATAGACCAGTTTTAATCAAGGAACTAGTTTCGTAGAGTTTGCAGTTGAAGAGCTTGCTTAAGAAAATTATCAATGTGGTCATTAACGCCCATACATGACTAAGAACATTTGTTCTTTTAGCTGGAAAAGCTTAGTTGATATCAAAAGTACTCAATTCCATCAATGTGCATTGGGCAACTCGTATGGCCTTTCGTCAACCTATGATCAAAATAGTCGATAGAACTTTCAAGAAGTTCTTGTCGTATAGAAATAAGGCGTAAGAGTATAAAGCTCCTATCAAATGAGATGAGGTACGTAGCCCCAACAGGTGAATGAATACTACATCAACGAGAGGAGCTTGTAGAAGTTAATGGTAGTTTAGTATTACTTCTATTTTTTAATTGCAATTTTTATTTTTTTTTTCCTATTTTTCTTTTAAATAAAAATAAAAACATGTTTAGTTGTTAATGTTAATGTATTATATTTTTATCACTTATTATAATTACATATTAGATAAAACTTAAAGATAAACTATTTTTAATTAAATAAATTTATTTGTTTAATCTCTTATACAATATTATTAATAATAAAATTATGTTATTTTAATAAATTAAATAATTTAAAAATCAAGATTTTATTTTTAAATTAATACTTATTTCAAATATATTTTAATTATTAAATCAAATTTTGTTTGAATATTTATATATTTTAAATTTAATATATATAATTTAATTATAAAAATAAAATAAAATAAAATAATTCGTAAATTTATGGATAATTAATTTTAATTTATTAAATATATAAATATAATTTTGAATTAAATTATCCATAATTTTTATTAAAAATTAAAAAATTAAATAATATATATTTAAATGATAATAAATCATATTATGAAAAAAAGGAAATAAAAATCACTTTTTATAGTTTTCATAATTTTAAAAAATTGGAAGAAACTAAAACTAAAAACTCAATCAATTTTTTTTCTAAATTTAAAAATAAAAATAAAAACAAACAATCTAGTAAAATTAAAATTTTATGGTTGACGTAGATGTGACATTTGGATTTTCTTTTATTATTACAACAATTTTTTTTTCAAGTTATAGGGTCCGTTTCTTGGCTTTGGAAGCATCTTAATTAGGACACAACTACGGAATTCCATCTTCCCAAGACACTTTGGCCTTACAAATTGAATCCCGTATCTTCGGGGAAGCGGAAAATTTTTCAACTTTTCCATTGACTCTGCTAAGGGTGACCATTCGGATAATTCAGACTCAATTTTTATCATTCAGGTCTGGTCCGAATTATTTGAAATTTTTTTTCCTTACCCGGCTCAAACCTAAACTTTCAATTACTCGAACTTACCCTGCCCGATTTACCCGAATTACCTATTTACCCGACCCGATTTACCCAAATTATCACGTCCTGATTTACCTGAATTATCATAATTACCCTATTTCATAATCCTTTTAAACCTAATTCGGGTAATCGGGCCGGTCTGAATTTTTTCGGAGTTATCCGTCCCGGTCCTAAAATAATTCGGGTAATACCCGGGTCGGTCCGAATTACCCGAAATTTAGCATTTGCTTACCCGAATTAATTCGGGCCAGCCCGAATAATGCTCACCCCTAGACTCCGCGATCAAAATTTTTTAATATTTTATTTTTAATATTTCTGATTGATTTATTTTAATAATTTTTGTTATTAAAAATAAATAATTTATTAATTAATCGATCAATTTTTATAAGTAATACATTTTTATAAATCAAAATAAATCAATAAATTTTTATTTAATTTTCAATTAAACGTCAAATTTTTCAATAAGTAAAAATATCTTTTTTAATAACATTTCAAATGCTTTTGTTTTATTTAATCTTTAGCTTTTTAAAGATGATCTAATATGGTTAAATCTTTCAAACATTAAATTTCGTATTTTACCATCTTAACTTCTGGTATAGTTTTTTAAATATTGTATAAAGGATTGGCCAAAAAAAACAAGAAAACATGCTTTAGTGAAGTTAACTTGAATTATCAAAATGAACAATGAAGGTATTGAGATATTTTAATATTGTGAGAATATTTTGTGACATAATATTAGGAAGTAATCTTATTTTAAGATTCTTGTTTTAAGGAACTTCCCTTAGTTGTGTGGTCGCGAGAATTCCTAGGCTTTCTAGGAATTGGTATATATTTTGTGTATAAATACTATTTGTAACCAATGAAAACGCAAGAAAAATTTTCCACTTTTACATGGTATCAGAGCGTAAGTTATATCCTAGGGAACCTTAAAAACAAAAACCTACGAGAGTTCATAGGGTGAGAGATTCAAAACTCAAAACCAAAATTTTAATAATAACCATTCGACATTATGGCTGGAGGAGGGGATGATCTAAGCAAGAAACTTGAGCTTACATCTCCATATTTTCTTGGATCTCAAGATAATCCGGAGAATGTGATCACGCACATTCAATTGCGTGGAGAGAATTATGACGAATGGGCGAGGTCCATTCATTTTTCATTGAATGCAAGGAGGAAATTTGGCTTTGTTGATAGGACTGTCGCCAAGCCAACGGAGAAAGAAAGACTCGAAGATTGGCAAACAGTTCACTCGATGATTATTTATGGATTATGAACACGATCAAATTGAATCTCCGTTCTACTCTTTTGTATTACGAAGATGCTAATTTATTGTGGAAGGACTTAAAGGAATGATTTTGTGTTGTCAACGGACCAAGAATTCAGCAATTCAAGTTGTCTCTTGCGGATTGTAATCAATCTAATAACAAGGCCGTGGTTAATTACTAAGCCTTTTCAAGCAGTTGTGGGACGAAC
This sequence comes from Erythroxylum haughtii, assembly GCA_025504935.2. Lineage (NCBI taxonomy): Eukaryota > Viridiplantae > Streptophyta > Magnoliopsida > Malpighiales > Erythroxylaceae > Erythroxylum > Erythroxylum haughtii. The sequence continues at coordinate 6,086,704 of JANSVB020000137.1, read as the reverse complement.
TCGCAAATTATGAACTACTTCCAAGTTGTGAGTGCGGGGGATGCACGCGTAATCTTGGTGCAAAATTTGCAAAAATCCAAGAGGCGGATCGCTTGCATCGTTTTCTTATAGGTCTTGATCGTGCATATCAAAGTGTGATTCATGAGGAGCGTTTGCATGGAGGAGGTTTGTCTAGAACTAAAGATGAACATGATGATATTATGGCCTTCAGAGTGTACCCAGATTTGAAAGGAAGGGGAAAAGTTGATAATTATGATAAATTTTGCCATCAATGCAACTGTGAAGGCCACGATGAGAGCTGGTGTTTTCAACCTATTTGGTTCCCCGAATTGGTGGGGCGATTGCCCTCGTGGTGGACGAGGTGGCGCTGTAGCAGGTCGTGGCGAAGGTCAGGGCGGAGCTATATCGGATCGTAGCAGAGGCACACCTTCACAAGTGCGTGCACACATCACTACTAGCAGCAACACTGGCACACAATAGGGGGTGTGATGCAGAGGCAGGCGAGTCGCAACGAGTCGTCAGGACTAGCAGGGCTATCTAGAGCACAGTGGCAACAACTTTTGAACCTTTTAAATCTTTCTGAAAATCCCTCTGATCAGTTGAATGGTAAGAGTATTGTGTCTTCCTGGATAATTGACACAAGAGCCTCGAACCACATGACACGAGATTTATCTTATATGATGGATGTGCAAAAAATTGCGAATTGTCCGATGGGATAGCTGGATGGGAAGAAGGTCAATGCAAATTAAGATACTATAAGAAACTTACAGATTTTCGACGGGAAATCACCGATGGAAATAAAATTGTTGAAAATTAGCGACAGAAAATCACATTCCGTCGGTAAAATTGTCATAATATATGGTAATTTGTGATGGACAAAATATCTGTCGGTAGAGCTAGATGGAAAATTATCCTACTGATTTTTACGATGGAATATAGCAACAGAATATGAATCACCGTCGATAAAAGAGGCGCGAATGGTAGACAGCAAAATAAACGTCGTCGTTCACGAACGGAAGTATATTTTGTCGGTAAAGTTGAAAGTTAAACATCTCTATTTGCTTCGAAAGCAATGTTTTTAATAAAATGTAAACAAATCGGGGTATACCAATGGAAGGGTTATTCCATCAGTAAAATTAAAATTTAAACGCCATAGTTAGGTTCGTCTTTAGCATTTTTGTAAAATCGAAAGCGATGTCGTTCTCAGACAATGTCGTTGTCGTTAACCCTATGTTTGGTTGCTGTTCGTGGTTGTGAGAACAGTGGACAAGGATGTTAAAGTCCTGTCCTTCATCGCGGTTGGTTGCTGTCTTCAACGATTTTTGTCCTGTCCTGTAATGTCCAAAGGCACAAATTTGTGTCCGTTCCAATTATGAGGTACAGAGAAAATCTGTCCAACGGACAAGATAAGGAAAAGGCGAAAATAACCTCAGCAAAACGTCTGAAACCTAAAAAACTACTGCGATTCTCCATTGC
>JANSVB020000137.1:6053949-6065676 GCA_025504935.2 Erythroxylum haughtii | reverse complement strand
AAACTAAATATCACAAGCTGCTCCAAAATAAGGGCAGAATCAAGTTACCATTTTCTATCCCAATTTCCAATGTCATATAAAAGGAAAATCACGAGAACGCAGAAAGTAAAGCTGACAAAGAATCAGATACTACAGGAGCGTGAATGTTGAGATACGCCTGTGATGCTCGTAACTTCTCTGATTTTTCAAACAGAGAAAGGAAACATATGCTTTAAAATTTACTCACTTAGGGAAGACATCCTTTCCTATAAATCCGCGTGCAACCTATTTGGCACTGTTGCTCACCCAACACAATTGTATGAGGTCACATGTTATGAATTTTCCAATTCACACACCCTCCTTTATCACTCACGCAACAATTTCAGAGATAGAGAAGAGAGTTTAGAGAGAGAGAAGGGAATCAAACATTTACTCGTGATTTTTCACTGATTTCCAAATCTGTTACAATGGCTATTTCATACAGTACGTAGAAGAATCTAGACACATCACATGAGTTCTTCCGTTAAGGCTGTTGTCACTTACGCTACGTTTTGCTTATTTATTGATACGTAATCTTCGACGTCATTTCTTGTCTTCTTCCTTCTGTCACACGTTAGTCATATTTTTGTAACATCCCCTCCATCTTCAAAAACTGCCTTATCCATCAAGTTGACCTTCGGGAACCTTTTCTGTAGCTCAAACAACATTTCCCACGTAGCTTCCTCCTTGGTTTGCCATTGTACAAGTACTTCCATGACCACCCTGTTCTGTCGTTTCACCATTCTTCTGTCCCAAATTGCCACTAGAACTTTTTCCACGCCTGTCACAGTGGTCAGCAGTTGGCTAGACATAGGAATATTTTCAAAAACAAAGCTCCTTAGTTGTGATACATGGAAAGTAGGGTGAATAATAGATTTTTCTGAAAACTTCAACATATAGGCTACATTTTTCACTTTGGAAATGATTGCAAAGGGTCCATAGTAAAGAGGCGCTAGTTTCTGATTTGGTCTCCATTGCAATGAATGTTGTCTGTAGGGTTGTAACTTTACGTACACCCACTTCTCTTCTTCAAACTCCCTCTCAGATCGCTTTTTATCCGCCTGCAAATTCATCCTCTGTTTTGCTCTGTTAAGATGAAATTTAACGATTTGGAGTGCCACCTCTCTCTCTTGGAATGCTTGATCAATCCAAACATCTCTTGAATCTCCTGATACATAAGGCACATACAATGGTGGTGGATAACCATAGAGAACTTCAAAGGATGTAGTGTTTATGGCAATATGGTGCGTGGTATTGTACCACCATTCGGCCATTGTTAACCAACTCGTCCATTTCTGTGGTATGTCACGACAGAAGCATCTTAGATACGCTTCTAGTGTCTTGTTTATTGCTTCCGACTGTCCATCCGTCCGTGGATCATAAGATGTGGATAATTGTAGCTTCACATTCTATAATATGAACATCTCTTGCCAAAATTTGCTTAAAAAGAGAGGGTCTCTATCACTAATTATTCTTTCTAGCATCCCATGCAATTTGAATACATGGTCCACGAATACTTGTGCAACATCTTGTGCTATGTATGGGTGTTTGATGGCTATGAAATGTGCATACTTGTTGAATCTGTTTACTACAACAAAGATGGAAGACTTTACTCTTAAAGTGGTTAATCCTTCTATGAAATCCATGGTAATTTCTCTCCAGCATCCTTTAGGTACTGATAGGGGTTGGAGTAAGCCCGAATATGCCGCATGATCATACTTGCTCCGTTGGCATGTTACAAAAATACAATTTTTGATGTGATTTCTAACATCCTTGGCCATCTGCTTCCGATGAAAAAGACGTATTTTTTTATTGCTACTGTCACTCCCGAATGTCCACCTTGGGGACTATCATGAGCCATTGCTATGATTTTCTTCCAAAACTCCTTATCGCAACTAACAACAATTCTTTCATTCCACCTTAACATTCCATGCCTCCATTTGGAGTTACCCAAAGACATTTCTTGGCCTTCTAATTTTTTTATGATGCCCCTTATAGTAGTGTCCTCCCATCCTTCACGAATTTCTTCCAGAAGTGTTGCTTGTATATGCAATACTAACAACATTAGCAACTGGAGGCTTGAGACTTGAGATAATGCATCTGCCATTAAATTTTCTTTTCCACTCCTATAGGTGACTTCAAAGTCATAGCCCATCAATTTAGGAAGCCAATTTTGCTAAAATGGCGTTGAGATGAGTTGCTCCAAGAGATACTTCAAGCTCCTATGGTCTGTTTGTACCCGAAAGAATCTACCATTTAAGTAGTGATGCCATTACTTTACGGCTTTGATGATGGCAAGGAACTCTTTTTCGTGAACCTTGGTGCTTAGGAGCCATAGCCTTACTCAGATATGCTATGGGACATCCTTGTTGAAGTACAGCTCCAATACCCTTATCTCAAGCATCTGTCTTGATTATGAAAGGTTTGGTGAAGTCTCGTAGCACCAACACTAGCGCTGCCACCAATTTTTCCTTCAACTGTTCAAAAGCTTTTCATTGTTCCTCTTTCCACTCCCAATTCCCAGCCTCTTGCTTCTTCAACAATGCATTAAGTGGCTTCGCTATAATTCCATAATGCTTAATAAATCTCCTGTAGTATCCTGTCAGTTTGAGAAATCCTCGGAGCTCCTTCAAGGTGCGCGGTTGTGGTCATTGCTGAATTGTTTCTATTTTTCTGTTGTCAGTGGAGACATCTTTCTCTGAAATAGAATGCCCTAGGTAATCCACCTGTCTTGCTCCAAATGTGCACTTGTTTCCTTTGATAAACAATTGTCGCTGTTGCAAAACTTCCAACACCTGACGCAAGTGCTCCAAGTGTTGTTGGAAGTTGGCACTGTAAATGAAGTTCATCAAAGAAGACAAGCAAAAATGTACGTAGAAAAGGCTTAAATATTTCATTCATAAGGCTTTGAAAAATGGAGGGAGCATTTGTAAGGCCAAAAGGCATCACCAGAAATTCAAATTGGCCCTCGTGAGTTCGAAATGCAGTTTTTTATACGTCTTCCTCCTCCATTTGGATCTAATGGTACCCAGACCTTAAGTCTAGCTTCAAATACCAACTTGATCCGTTCAGTTTGTCCAGCAACTCTTCTATCAGTAGAATAAGAAACTTACTCTTGATAGTGTACTTGTTTAACTGGGGGTAGTTAATACACATTCTCCAGATGTTGTCCTTCTTTTTCACAAGGATGACTGGTGATGCGTAAAAACTAACGCTCTTCTGAATAAAACCTTGCTCCAACAATTCTTGCACCAACTTTTCTATAGCATCCTTCTGATGTTTATAGTCTCCACCCTTTGTTAGAGATGAATGGCATGGTCACATGCTCTTTTTGGTGGTAATTGCTTTGGTTCTAGAAAGACATCACCTAATTCTGCTAACAGTCCTTCTATCTCATATCTGGTCTGGACATCGTCGTTTATTACCAATTGTTGCATATGAAACTCTATAGGGTCTGCTAAACGCAACATGAACTGAGCACTTTGGTTAGAATTTCTAATCAACTTGTGAAAGTTCTTACCAGACACTTCCCTTGCCTGTACTTCTGGATTTCCCGTTAGTCTTACTACCTTGCCCTCCTATTGAAATTCCATGGTACGTCTTTTAAAATTGCACAGCATATCGTCAAGGGTGGCCAACCATTGAACTCCAAACACTATATTGCAACCTTATAGCTTAATGATAAATGCCTCTGTAGAGAACTACAACCCTTGCATTTTCCACATGAAATTCCTACATGCTTGTCTGCAGTCTAGTTTTAAACCTCCACCAACAATAATACTTATGCGGTTTATGTTAATTACCTCTGCATCCCCTTTGCGGATCACCTTTTCATCCAAGAAATTGTGGGTACTCCCACTATCTATGAGGATATGTAGAGGTTTTATTTGATGACTTCCCATAATCCTCAATTGTTTGTATTCTGTCTGATCCTTTAAGCCCCAAATTGCTTCTAATGAAATATTAGGGTTGAAGGGAGCTCTATCTTCAGGTTCTTCACTCCCAAGTTCCTCTTTCTCTAGTTCTTCATTTTCCACCATGTATAATTGAAATTGTTTCTTCTTGCAACGATGTCCCAGAGCATATTTTTCGTCACACCAAAAGCACAACCTCTTAGCCCTTTTTTCGTCAAACTCCTTGTTGATTGTTGTTCTACTGCCTCGAGAACCTCTGTAATTGTTGGTTTTGTTAACGTTGCCTTGACTCCCTGGTGTGGGTAACAACCCTTCCTCTGTTTGCGGTTTGGATGGAGTTGTCATATAGCTGGCCCCTTATATGTGTTTATTCCTCCTCCTACTACGCTTCCAGCTTTAATTCCTTTCCTAAAATAAACTGGAATACTGTCACAATCGCTTCTTGCTTACGTGCCCATGTATAAGCCTGATGTAACATTTGAGGATCCATCATTTTTACGATTAGCCCCAGCTCTAGTTTGAGTCCTTTTAAGGACCCCACCAAGTAATCTTCTGGCACTGAGAGTTTATTTGAGAACCTATCAAATAAGGCACAATAGTCTAGTACCGAACCTTCTTGTCTTAGCTCCTTTAGATCCCCTATGGGGTCCTCAAAGATTTTCTCATCGAATCGTTGTCGTAATAGAGTTATAATTCTTCCCACTTCATCGTGTTCACTTCCTTATGATTTCGAATTGTCAGCTGGTAGCATTCTTTCGCGTTCCATGTGAAGGGAAGCCATTCTTATCTTCATTTCTTCCAATGTTTGGTCCATTGTAAAAAACTGTTCACATTGGTAACTCCAGCTTCTTATCCCCGTATCGCCGAACATTTGGAAATCGATTTTGTTGACCCTCGTCAATACTGTATAGTATCCTCCATCTTCAGGACTTTTCACAGAAGTTTCAGTAGCTTCCTTGTCCATTTTTTGCATGAGCTGTTGAAACATGGGTTTAATGTCACTGATTTCTTTCTCATGTCACAGTCGAGCCTCCAAAAGGTTTTTCATGCCTTCCTCTAAACAACAAACTTCAGCTCCGCGTGTGCCTTCTACCATTGGACTTACTGAGGAACGTTTGCTCTGATACCACACCCTCCTGTATCACTCACGCAACAATTTCAAAGATAGAGAAGAGAGTTTTAAGAGAGAAGGGAATCAAACATTTACTCGTGATTTTTCATGGATTTCCAAATCTGTTACAACAGCTATTTCATACAGTACGTAGAAGAATCTAAACACATCATGTGAGTTCTTCCATTAAAGTCATTGTCACTTACGCTACGTTTTGCTTATTTATTGATACATAATCTTTGATGTTGTTTCTTGTCTTCTTCTTCCTTTTGTCGCACGTTAGTCATATTTTCATAACATCACAATTCACCCAACACGAGACTCTAAGGGGAGATTAGGGTGAGCTTTAATGATTCAAGAAGATTTGGTAGAAATTCTCATAAGTGAAGCAAAGCAAACCTATTTTGAAACAAATAAGATTAAGAAATCAAAAGTATAGTGGCTAGTAAAGCCCTAAGGATTATATAGGAAACTGGAAAAGCCAAAGTCTAATTTGGCCTATTAATAGGAAGATGAGGAAAGAAGGCAAATTATATTGTCCTTTTCTGTAACTAATTAGTTTATGATGTCAAATAGATCTTTACATAGATCATATAAATCCACCTACATACTATGTGGCAATTGGATCTATCTAAGTCAAACAAATACCACCTGTCACCCTCCTTGCAATCCACCAGAATTCCAACGTCATACTTCCCACCATCACCAAATCATCTCTATCATTTGGTTCCTATTTTCCTTACATCAACTCCAAATTTGTGGGCATATGAGATGACTTCCCTTCAAATTCTACAATTTCATTTTAGAACTCAAACCATTTTAGCAGTCATCTCAAATAGATTATGGTGCATTCATTACCCAGCAAAGACGGAATCCAGGATAGCACATAAAGGCCTGAAGTGTTTATTAGATGCAACTGCTAAGTAAAATAGTATTTTAATTCTTTGTAAGATAAATTAGACTAGCATCCCAGCTGAAAAAAAAAGTTTAATTTGCATAAGACACCATTGAGAAAAAACAAATAATAACGTCATAATAGCTTCATGCAATTGCCAAATGTATGAATTCAGACACTCACGTGGATAACCAACACTGGACACTTCACCAAAGGAATTTTGTCTATGTTCTGCACAAAGCACATGTAAAAGCCATCATTAAGGCATTGGATGCATCACTATTTTTAATTAATGGATGATGTAGAAGAGGATCATAAACAATATATTTTACCTTATATATATCAAACCAGTATGTACGCTTCACTGGATACATAACTCTCAGCCCTGACAATATAGGACTATGTAGGACAACAGCTCTAAGCCGAGGTAATCGTACAGCAAGGTCCAAAGTAGGGCCACTGCCCACAGATTGACCGTAAAGTATGATGTTTTCCTGCTTGGCACCATAGCACTCTTCAAGACACTTATAAGCAGCTTCAATATCTGAATATGTATTGTGCTCACTGGGCTGCAGAAAGGGATACTAATGTGATGAAAAGCTCATGGCTGCAAGTATTTCAGTCACATAGCACATAGAAAGACTACGTTTACACTGCTCACCTTCCCTGTTGATTGTCCATAGCCAGAGTAGTCATACCTGCATAAATTAGGGAAAAAGGAAATAAGAAAATGGGGCTCAAGTTATATATTTGATATTAGAATCTTATTGCGTGGAGTATTGATTAACATGAAATTTTATGTTTAAGTAGAAGTGTTTCTCTTTGATCTCCATCATCCACCTCAATAATGTAAATTCTCCATCACTTCATTAACCAACTTCAAACATCAAAATTCCCTCTCTGTCCGAGGCATAGTCTTCCATCTTCCGTATCCTTCCGTACGATATAGGAGGTCCTGGGTTTAAGTTCCCTCCCTCCAATTGAAACCAAAGTATATCACATATCATTACCCGTAACAAGCAGTTGTTTCGTATGATACAACAATTTTAAACAGCCAAAAATAGCAAATGATGTCAGATGAAAAGATCTACTTAAAGAAAGCTCTGGTTACGGATCCTAGTTATCTCCAATAACACTATATTAAGCTCGCCCCTTTCCTTTAAAACAAGAAAAAGAATCATCAAATAAAACCTAAAAAATTTGAACAGTCCTAGAGTTCAGCTACTTGCCAGTTACCATGATTTATCGGAGCTCCCACCAATGTCTTTTCCTTCCGTACAAACCAAACTAAAACTCCGGAGATTTCCAAGCCGGGCACCGTTATGTTCTATACTTCCAACAAAAGCTTCAATTTTTATGCACACTCACACTCCTAATCAACACTCTCCAAACTCAACGAGAAAACAAAAGGGCCAGTTTGAACGAACTTACCCCATAAGATTAACACGTAGGTGGATGCTCAATTCGATGAAAAGCTCATACATCTGGCCTATATCAGCAGCATTCCCATGAGAGTATAGCAGAGTAGAGGTGGCCATCGGGTACCTAACATACACAGCAACGATCTCTGTTCCCCGGCGCGTGCGGAGACGCAGGACGTCGACGTTTTCACGGTGAGGAAAGTGGCCTAGGAGCAAAAGGCCAGTGGTTTCGTCTGTAATTAGCTTGTAGGAAGGAGGGTTAGGTGGGAAAAAAGCAAACTTTGCGGCCATTGACGAAGTCACCCCGCCCATTATACTATCTTTCACTCTAACTATTCCTCTCTCTCTCTCTATACCCTTTTTATGAAAATGAACACACTTACCCTCTCTAAAGAAACAGGCAATCGCTGACACTGGAGGAGGAAGAGGAAGAAGAAGAAGAAGGAACTAAGCATAGGAACATTCCATTCCTTTATCTTTTGCTTTACCTTTCTGTAGAGAGAGAGCTTTGGTAGAGACTTGTAACATGGGCTTGTTAAGTATTATTAATTATCATTACAATTATAATTATTATGGTTTATATTGTGGAGAGCTGTCGTTTTAAGATTTGTGGATGAAATTCTTCTTTCTTTTATTTGTTGGTGTGGTTTCTTTTAAAAAGGGGTGGTGGTGAGAGGCAATGACATGATTACATCTTGTTGTCTCATGCAGGTTTCCAATAAGACCTTACTCACGTGTTACTGTTCTGACATATTTTGCACTGGTGCCCTTTAACTCCTGCTTTCTTCACAAAGTTACCGTAATGTTTCTACAAAATGTATAATCCTCCTAAATATTAGTGATCATTTGCACAACTTTTATTTTAAAGTTTTTATCACATATAATATAAATAGTAAAAAAAAGGTGATCATTTGCGTAACTTTTTATAAATAAGGAATGGAAGCTTGGAGGGAAATGTTTGGAGGGTTAAAATAACATAAAGGTAAAATTTGAGGAACGTCACGGCAAAAGCAGCCTCATGATTAGTAGAGTCGCACGTCGCACGGGGTTTGCAGGTTGTCCAGGTGGCCGTGTGATTACGGAAGGAGCAATTCATGAGCGTGTTTTCAGACAAGCGTCCACTCCACCGCAGCAGGAACCGAAGCAGTAAAACCACACCAGAGTTTTAAGGACCACTTATGTTGTTGACTTTATGATGGGACCCAGACAACACGCGCACGCACAATTTGATTTAATCCCACGGGTTCTCTTCTTAGTTCTCACTATAAGGATCTGGATGATGCCACCTGGATCGACATTTAAAGACAAATAAGGAAATGGCATTTTACAATGCCAGAAGACTAGAGGTCATCAAATGGAAATATTGTTAAGAATTGGTTTAATTGGTAGCCGAAACTCCCCAAATAGAATCTAATATCCAAAATATTAAATTTGAATTCCTGAATAAATTTCTAGACATTATTTAAGAACTCATTTTGTAACTTTGATGCTCATGTGCTTTCCCTTTGAATATTAAAATAATCAATTAAATTAAATTGAATCAGGATACATATTACTTATCTTTTAATTTTTTACTAAGAAAAATCATAAATATAGATTTTTTATTTAAAAAATCCTAAATTAGATCTCAAATTTATAAGTTACTGTGAGTTTATCTATACTGATATGCACTCTTCTTCGAATAAAAAAGTTATTTTTGAAAGAATGAATTTTATAAAAGATAACTCTCTTTGAATAAAGAAATTATTTTTGAAAGAATAAATTTCAGAAAAGATAAAATTAGGAAATAAAAATTTAATTAAAAGAAATCTTTGTAAGATCGTTAATATTTTATCAAGGTTTCTTTAAAGTATACTAAATTATTAACAATATAATTTAAAAAAGTAATGTAATTTAAGATTATATAATATGACTAAAATATTATTTCATTGTAAATGAGATAAATCTCTAATGACCTTTTTTTATATGCAACTAGACTAGACAAACGAAAAATCGTGCCGATTAATTATGACATGAGTTGTGATTAGCTTATACAAGTTAATAGCTACACACTTGCGGGGAACAATTGGACCCATATGTACAAGAATAACCCAGTTGTGTAACTTAGCCAAGAAGGGGAGTGGTGCACTTTTATCGTTTCAAATCAGAAAAGCCGCCTGAAAGAGGAAAGCAAATGAAAGTTGCTACTTGCTAAAGACGGGACTTAGGATCCTCTTCGATCAACCCAAGCGTGTGTGGAAACAATCTTTATATTTTTGTTTTGCTTTAATAGACACAACGGCTTTGTTTTCAAAAATTGTGGGCTGTCTTTTCTTTAACATACACTTATACCCAAACAATCCTACCACTAGCTTTATGAAATTAATGCACAATTAATCACAATAAATGCTTTTAACTACCAATTAAAGAACAAAATACACAAATTCTCACCTAAACAAGCTTCAAGCTTTAATCTTCCAAGTTTTTCCCAAATTCCTCTACCTCTCACCAACACCTACGGCCACCACTCCACACACACACTAATCATCATCATCACAAGGCTTAAGGTTGGTTTTGTATGTGAAGAAAGAAAGAGCAAGTAAGTAAACAAGAGAGAACTTTTTTTTGTATGGAGGATGAAAACCAACGAAAGATGGAGAAGAAGGAGCACATACGGATGAAGGAGTTTTTAGCTTTCAAAGTAATTTTTTGCTCATTCAAGAGGAAGTGTCGTGGAAGCACTCATAAAATAGGATAAATATCAACCCATTAAGTCTAAGACATAGTAGGCAAGTGACATGTGTCACTTGCCACTTGTCTTCTTCTTAAACCCTCTTAAGGTTCTTCCCAATTTCAAGTCCAATTTGTCTCCAAATTCCAATGGCTCAAAGTTCATAATTCCTAAAATCATGTCTCTAATTTCCCAGTACCATTAGAGAGTCATTTCTAGTACCGAAAATCCAATCAGTCTGTCACTTGGCAATTCTCCGATCCGGACATTTTCTCCCGAAAAATTCCAGAAAAAATCCTAAAATTTCTCAAAAATGTAAAACACACAGAAATCGACTCCAATTCATTTTTCAAGCACAAATAACACATTATTCACAATAAACACATATGCCGGGAAATGTCATGAATGCATGTACAATCATGTGCATATACAAAATTACAATGTATGCATATATGGAGGCCATATTATGCATGAACATGCCGAGACTAGTTTTCACTCTCATAACCCGTCCCAAATTACTATTTTACCCTTCTCATCGGTGATGGGATGTGACAACAATGTTTGTACATGGAAATGGACAACAATTTTTCAGTAGGAACAATAGCTATCATAGATTTAAGCATAGGAATTACAGTACTTGTTCCAAAGAAATGGAAATGGAACAGACAATTAACATATCAAAATCATACTTGAGAAACTATTTAGAGAAATAAATTTGAATAGGTTATTAAGATATGAGTTTATGTCGTAACAATCTAATATAAGACAGTAAAATGAACTCTATTAGCTTCACTTTTGGTTAATCATAGTTCACAAGCTAATGGTGCCAGGATTAATAGGCCACTGGATAAATGAAACTACTAGGATAGGGAATATACAAAGTGAAGAAATAAGTCATTAAACACACAACCTTTAGAAAGAATTAGATAGCTAAAAGGGTTGATAACCTACAAACAAAAAGTGAGAAAAATAATTTATTAAATGAAAATTTTCATGTTCAAGAAAACAAACTCCAAAATTATGACTACAAAACTTTAAGAAACATATGAAGGAGAAGCATCAATTTTGTGCAAAGAGAGGTAATCTAATGAGAAAACATTCAAACAAAAATGAGTAAGAATGCATAGATGAACAAAAACGCAATACCAGGTATACCAACTCCAATCATATCACCAAGGGAAATCTCAAAACAACCCATGTCATAAAGTTTTTTTCCACATACGCCAGCTTCAAGGGAGAAATCTCTCCTTTCACAGGACAACCAATATAACTCAGCAGATAGGCTTAGAGAAATATGAAGGTAGATATCTACAGAAAATTCTAGCCCAGATGAAGAAAAGAACAAAAGATATGCAACAAGTTTAAGGCTTTTACATAATTGCATGAAAAGAGTTAATCCTGCACCGTATGCAGATGGCACAAAGGTATAATATCTCTCAATAAGAATTATGTTAAAAGATAAATACCACATACCCACAAACAAGAATTGATAGTTTTATAGCAGCAATAGTGATAGCCTAGTAATGAACAAAACTCTCTTTAATGCTACAATTGATGTTTGACTTTGAGAATGACTCAAAAGCTAAGGCAAAAACTGTTTCTTCCTTGGCACCTGTTAGATACGCCTACCTTCATATTGGGTGTAAGAACATGTAATG
>JANSVB020000137.1:5912929-5925469 GCA_025504935.2 Erythroxylum haughtii | reverse complement strand
ATGTCTCTTTCACTTATAAGGAAACTTCCATCTTGATTCTTCAATGATTAATCACTTGCTCATCTTGATTTGCACAATAATAATCCCAAAATACCTGAAATAATTTCTTAAACAATTTTATACATTTTATTATTATCAAAACATAAGTGGGATTTAATTTGTCAACCACCATTGGTCCAACAAATGACAATCACCTTACTATTTGAGGTGGAAGGTTGAGAATCCATATGATCATTATCAAAAACTATATTTTGAAATTGTTCCCTCCCATTAACCAAGTCATTCTCAATAAATTTGACATTTCTTGATTCCAGAATTCTAGTGTAATATGATGGGCAACAGAACCTATCTCTTTTAGACCTTTTGGCATATCCAATGAAATACCCACTTATGGTTTGTAAGTCCAATTTATTCTCTCATGGTTTATAAGTCCTTATTATAGACGGACATCTCCAAATGTATATACGTTGCAAATTCAGTTTTCAAACTTTATATAACTCAAATGACGTCTTTGGAACAGCTTTGGTTGATACCCAATTTAATATATACACTGATGTCTTAAAAGCTTCACTTCAAAAGGAATTAGGAAGTTTGGAGCATGCTCTGTACCATGTCCAGTAATTTTCGGTTTCTTCTTTCTACCATGCCATTCTAGTCCCAAGATCTAGACATAGTGTATTAGGCTACTATCTCATTTTCTTAAAGATACCCCGAAAATGGACCAGGTGCTTGTCCACCTTCAGTATATCTACCATACACCTTTATCAGACAGCATGATCTTCATTTGCTTACTGCATTATTTCTCTACTTTAACTTTGAATATTTTGAAAGCATCTAGTGCTTCATTCTTATTATGAAGCAAGTTGAGATACATATATTATGAGTAATCATCTATAAATTAGATGAAGTATTTCTGACCATGCAAGTCCATATATAGACTACAAATATCTGTATGTATGATCTTTAATATGTCTGAACTTCTCTTGGAACCTTTCTTTGATTTATTGGTTTGCTTTACCTTTATGCAGTCCATACAAGAACTTTGCATATTTTATGATTTGCTTGACGACTTCTAAAAGTGTTATATTGATTTCTATCTTTTTGAATGTCTCTAAGATATTTGTTTCATGTTTCTCTTCTTTTGATTTAGCTAACCTACAAGGCAAAGGATATATGCACAAATTAAATGTTATGGGTAAAGAAAAAATTAGATTTTACCTTTCTTGCATACTAAGCTGAAAATTAGATTTGACCTCCGTTGGTAAAAAGAATTAGATTGAATTTCTTTCCTACTTCTCAATGTTATTGTACTCACATTTTCCTTAAGATTCACCACTGATTTCTTAAATTCTGAAGGCTTGCCCGTATTTCCTATTGAAATTATTGAGTATTATTAGCAAAAACTTTAATAATTTCATTTAAATACATACCTTAATTTGAGGGTTGATATTGACCATATGTACTTACTTAAGGTTGTTTATTAAAATTTTGAGGCTGACATCTTTACTCTTGTTCTTGATTTTTATAGCTAAAATTTGGGTGATCCTTCCATTCCAGATTATAATGATTTAAATAAAGGTCATATTTTTGTTAAGGTTGGCCAAGAAATTCCCTTATATTAGCTTCTTGAATGGAGTCTTGTTGCAATGTAGATCATATAACCGTGGGATGCCTAAAGTATGAGCATATTCCAAACAATAGAACCAATTGTAATTGACTAATAGCTATTTGACAAACCAGAGCAATTAAATCTAAAATTTCAACCTTAAGGTTAGTAGTACTTACCTGAAAGGTAAGGAGTAAACGAATCAAACCATATTTCTTTTTGAAATCTACCTCAACACCTAGAAATGTTATGTATAAAAGATACTAATTCAAATTTGGTGCAGTTAACTTCCTCAATGTTCTATTATTAAGATTTCCTATCTTCTTTTTAACTTCTTGGAAATATATTCTCCACTAATTGTTAAATATATCGCTACTTTCACCTTTGGAGATGAATGAATTTTTCCTTAGTCTCTTTTCTTAAATCACGTGTCATCTTTTCAATCTCTGGATTATATTGGAACTCACTTTCCTATGAAGAATGAGTCATATAAATCAAGAGATTAGTAGTAAATTGGAAAATAAAGTAAATGAACAAAGAAGCTAAAATAATTCCTTAATAATCATGTTAAAATTTTAAATGAGTTATCGAAGACCTTAAAATTAATTTCTAATTCACCAAAATATTATAGTATTCATATAACTAAGTCAAATCCCAAGAGAATTAAATATTAGTTCTTAGTTGCAATTGAGAAAACATAATGGGGTATGATTAATTAACTAATAAACTAAAGTTAACAATAGCCAAATATAAAAATAAGAAATTCAATTTTCACTAACTCTAATTCAAAGAAGGATCTCATCTAATTGTAATATTGATCATTAGTTTTAAAAGAATAATTTTTCACAACCCAAGCATTTAGTTTAAAACCTATTAAGATAATTATAATAAGTCTCATTTTTCCTAAACTAATTTATTCAGACCTAGCGTTCAAATCAAAACTAAACATTAATTAATTAGGTATTGTATTATTTCATATCAATTAAATTATAGGAATACGTTTAATGAAAAAGACTAAATCCTAAATAAATAACTAAGATAATTACAACTATTTAATTTAGTTCTCCTATTTATCATAAGTTAGATATGCAAAAACAGAAATAACCTACTTGATATTTGTATCAATTACTCATGATAATTATAGATCATTAAACTCATAGATGGTAAGAAAATGATCAATACTGAATTAACTTATCAGATCAATTAATATTAATTATTTATGAAATAAAAGAACGAGAAACTAGAACTACTTGAATTAACAAAACCTCTTAAAGTTACAAATGGAGTTTTAATTCCCCTTGAATCGAAAAATTCAATTTAGCCACTTGTGGCTATCTTTCTACAATAAAGATAAAAGAAAGAAGAAATATAGAAATAAAGAATAACGTGTTCTTTCCTCTCAAAATATTCTAGAGATAATGATTGAAACAAATTAGAATCCATATATAATAAGGCAAAAAATAGTCTCCTAATTTGACTAAACTTCTTATATTAAGTGACATGATTATGTCTTATCAATTTCATTAATTTTGCATCTTTTACTCCATCTTTCAAAAAATTGTGATTTCAGCAAATGATGCTCTAATTAGATATTTCAATCTAAATTTGGTCCAATCTCCATTTATTACCTTTTAAAACAAAATAAATATCAATTTTATTAATTAAGTAATAAAAATCAAACAAAAAAATGTTAAGTCTAACTAATATGATCTAGTCACATCTAAGTCTAACTAATATGATCTAGTCACATCTTATCAAAGAGAAATCAAACGAAAAAAAGATAAGTCTAACAAATACTATCTAGTTACATCTTCTCAAAGAGATTAATGCAAAACTCAACTTTGTCATGCACTTTAAACAAAACCTATGACGCCCAATCATCAGTTAATGGCTTCAACACATCTTTCAANNNNGTTTCTTGATATCAATATTGGTTGCTTAATTTTATTTTTTGTTGTTGCTGTGACTTTGTTTCTGCTTTTGTGGTGCTTTGTATTGTTTGCGCTAACGTACTTAGTTGGCTAGTAATATTTTACCTTTAAAAAATTTACCGAAGAGAGCACTATGAGATCTTGGAATGACAAAGAGTTAAAATTATTTTTAAAACTTTGTGGAATCGTTACTTAAATTAATATCATTATTTAATTTATAAATTATTTATAGACATTCAGTAATTTCGACATTTTACCATAAATATATATAAGAGTAAAAGATCAGAGCTTATATGATTAAACTTAAAAATTTTTGTAATTTTCTGAATTATTGAAATTTTTTGTACTTTTTAATTTTTTAGAAAAACTTTTGTTAAAAATAACAATAAAATACATTTGACGTAAGCCTCACACTTAAATCAGTCAAATGTTACTAATACTAAAATCTAATTCAGTTCTTAAATATAACCTGCATTAATTAAATTCGACATAAATTTATAATTTAAGATAATTATAATAAATAATAATTTAGTTAAGTTTAATTAATTAAATTAAGCTTAATAGTTGAATTGAATTGTTATATTAGTAATATTTGATTAATTTATGTATGATGTTCATGCCATACATTTTTTTACTGCTATATTTTAATGGAAATTTAAGATTAAGAATTTTTAGAAAATTAAAAATTATAAGAAAATTTTTAAAAATTTTTAAATTAAGAATATTGATTTACTTAGACTATATATTACTGTATATATATTCTTTCACTCATGTCAGTGATTCCAACTTATGAGGTTCATTTTTATCAAAATAATTTCAAATGATATTACCCAAAGTGTCGGATCGGAAAAAGTGCAATGACGGAGTCAGGAATTTCAGATAAGAGGGCTCAAATGTTTAATTTTTTTAAATTTTAGAAGATCCAATGTATCACTAATCTCTAAATAACTCCATCTTTATATACACACATATATATATTCTTTCACTCACGTAAGTGATTCCAACTTATGAGGTTCATTTTTATCAAAATAAATTCAAATGATATTACCCAAAGTGTCGGATCGAAAAAAGCGCAGTGACAGAGTCAAGAATTTAAGATAGGAGGATTCAAATGTTTAATTTTTTAAAATTTTAAAAAACCCAATGTATCACTAACCATGTAGCCACAAATGATAAGGATTTACCTGCATGAATTCAGCCATCCTCTACTGCAGTTCTGCTCCCCTCGGTTCACTATGACGAGGGTCATACGCCAATTACAGTCCAAGATGATTCCTGACTTGGTACAGATACTGGTCAACAGAATGTGGAACTTTCCCGAATGGTGCAATCTGACGAAGAATTACCTCTACCGAAACGGGGACGTCCTCCGGGCTCGAAAAATAAGAAAGTCACTTTTGATGATGAATCTCTTCGCCGATCGGCGAGGGCTCCGAAGTCTACTTCCTACGCCCATTACTCATGATTAATAGCCTTATTTGGAACATATGTGGGGTGGGTAACCGGGCCACCCAACGTGGTTTAAATTCTCTAACTGCAATGCACAAATTATCTGCGGTCTTCGTGATTGAGCCAATGGTGCAACCTGCCTTTTTAGATAGTCTGCTGCGGAAGTTACACTTCACATCAGGCTATGTCTCCGACACTAATAAAATCTGGGCCCTTTTTTCCAATGCCTTTTCTGCTACGCTACTTAATGGTACCGAACAAGTTATGCACTTGCAACTAACCCATGTTACTATGCCAATAGTTTTTTATGTCTCTGTAATCTATGCGAAGTCGACCAGACGGGATCGTTTTGCTTTGTGGTCTGAATTATGTGCTTTTCGAGCTGCTCATGCTAATGCACCATGGTTATTGGGGGGCGATTTTAATGTCATCCGCAGCCTTGATGAATATAATGGTCTTGGATCTCCTGAGCTTGCATCTATTGATGATTTCAACTCCTTCATAACCTCATGCAACCTTTTGGAAGTCCAGACACAAGGCGTCGAATTTACTTGGGTAGACAATAGATCCAACGGTCGGGTTATGAAAAAGTTGGATCGGACATTGGTAACTTCCGAGTGGGCCGATTTGTTTCCGATCTGTACAATTCAGAACTTAAACTGGACGGGATCTGATCATAGTCCAATGTTGTGCCAATTTAACACGGAGCAAGCTTCCCGTCCACGACTATTCCGTTTTCAGCGGATGTGGCTACGTCGTTCTGATTTCCTCCACACGGTAAAACTCAACTGGGATCAACCTTTAGCATGTTATGGTATGCTACGGTTCTCCCTAAAGCTTCGTCGCCTTAAATCTTGCCTGAGATTGTGGAACAAGGAGAAATTTGGGGATGTATTTCTTAATCTGAAATTGGCAGAGACTACTGCGTTGCAGTTAGAATGGGAGTTTGAAGAAACTGGGACAACTGATATTCTGATGAAGCTGAATAAATCCAAAGCTGAACTGTTGCTAAGGCTCCACGAACACGAGGATTTTATGCTACAAAAGATGAGATTGAAATGGCTCAAGGAGGGAGATGCTAACACCGCATATTTTCACGCTTCTCTGGCGGAGAAACGAACGCGATTGGGGATTCATAAAATTAGAGATGGAAACGGGCAATGGTTGACCGACCCGACACACATTGAACTTGAAGCGGTTAGATTTTTTCAATCCCTCCTGTTACAGGAGGTAGTTGATGATGAGGAGGAGGCGACATCTAGGCTGTTAAGCTACATACCAAGGCTTGTTGAGGATGAAGACAATGTAATGTTGCTACAACCGGTTACAATGGAGGAGGTTCAGCAAGCAGTCAGGGGTTTATCGTCTACTAGTGCGCCCGGAGTTGATGGATATTGTGGAGCATTTTATCATAATTGTTGGGACATCATCTGCCATGATCTATTTGATGCCTGTACTGAATTTATGTCAGGAGTTCCGGTTCCCCGTGCAGTAAGTAGTACACTGATTACTCTTTTGCCGAAAACGCTTCATGTCAATTCCTTCTCCGACTTTCGACCAATCAGTCTTTGTACCTTCCTGAACAAAATATTCACGAAGATAATCACAGAACGGTTGAAACTTGTCTTACCAAAGTTGATATCCCCTGAGCAATCGGCCTTTTTATCTGGGCGGGACATTGTGGACAACATACTGTTGGCTCAGGATTTGTGCCAATTTATTGATTACAGTGCTCGAGGTGGCAATATTATACTCAAACTGGATATGATGAAAGCTTTTGACCGTGTTTCATGGTCTTTCCTCTCCCGTATAATGGCGGCCTTTGGTTTCAATAGTGGGATTATCAAGCTGATTATTGGGACCCTTCAATCCAGCTGGTTTTCAATTTTGGTGAATGGCAGTCCGGTGGGTTTCTTCCAATCGTCCCGAGGCATTAAACAAGGAGACCCTTTGTCCCCTTACTTGTTTCTTTTAATCTCAGAGGCTTTGACTCGCTCCATGCAATCTTTTGTGCTACAAGGCCGGATAAAGCCTTATGGTGTCCCTTCTAGCTCGGCAGCAACATCTCATCTATGCTTTGCAGACGATTTAATTATCTTTATCCGGAGCGATAAACGCTCACTAGCTCAACTAAATCTCTTGCTTGACGACTATGAAACAGCCACGGGACAAAAGGTAAACAAATACAAAAGTTGTTTTCTCTTATCGGCAGGTGTGACTCTCAATCATAAAAGAGATGTTCTGCAGCTCCTGAACATGGCCCATGGCTCTTTCCCATTGCCATATTTGGGTTGTCGACTATTTCAAGGCAGGAAGACAGAGCGTATGTTCACTCACCTAGTCGAGGCAATTGAAAACCGTGTTTGTAGCTGGAAGAATAAATGGTTATCCCCTGCAGCTCGGATGATTTTGATCAAACATGTATTATCTTCCATCCCACAACACGTTTTCATTGCTATTGAACCTCCTAAGTCCACCCTACGCAAAATAGAGAAGGTCTTTCAACAGTTTTTCTGGGGAAGCTATTTTGAAGATACCAAACGCCATTGGCATTCATGGGATCGACTCTCTTTCCCGGTGGATGAGAATGGGTTGGGATTCTGGAAATTGGAGGATATTGTTGCTGCCTACTCGATTAAGTTGTGGTGGAAAGTCAAGAACCAAGTGGGTCTCTGGGCTAAATTTGTTACCTCTCTATCACCAACTGCACGACGTAGGACGCATTGGCGGCGAGTTGCTAAAGTTGATCGGATTGCACAGGACCATGAGTATATTTCTATCCACACTGGTTTGGTATCATTCTGGACAGATAACTGGTCAGGACTTGGCGCTTTTTCTCCACTGGATCAGGTTCAGCACCTCCCTCTCCCACACCTCACTGTCCGGGATTTCTATACCCAGCGCGAGGAGTTGTTGGGCTGTATAGTACCTCTCTTGCAACCTGACCACACCGCATTTATAAATTCCCATTTGCAGCAGTTTTCTTATGGTCCCGATCGGCGACTTTGGAAGCCGACGGTTACTGGCAAATTCAACCTTTCCTCAGCATATGAATTGGTACGCTCTCGTCACCCTATCAGTGTCTCTCTTCGCCAAGCCTGGAACAAGTTTCTGCCAAAGCGGATATCAATCTTTGTGTGGCGTCTCTATAACTCCATTCTACCTTTTCCGGAAACATTAAACAAGTTAGGTTTCGTTCTCAGTCCTTCGAAATGTAACTTTTGTTCCATGGCAGCCGACAGTGTGCAGCATACATTTTATGAGTGTCCCATGGTTAGACTGATCTGGAGCCATTTTTCAACACTGTTACATATCCACTTATCTTTCCCACCTGACCTTTGGTTATTTATCCAGGAGTGGTCCATTCTTGGACGGGGAGACACTGCTAGGAAAGTGATCATTTCGGTCATACCTTACTTCATCCTTTGGGAAATATGGAAAATGCGCAACCTGTTTGTGTATGAGAATAAATCCACCACGGCCTCATCTTTGTTTCTTTCGATCACACAGCATGTTTCCTCCATGGTAAGAGTTCATAATTTATTTCCAAAGACTCGACAGGAAATGGTTGATCTATCCAGATCCTTTAACTGTAACTTTCAATTGCCTCGTAAACCGGTGATTGTGACGTTGTGTTGGAGACCCCCGGATGATTGTGACTTTGTTCTTAACACAGATGGCTCCTCGCTCGGATGCCCCGGACCTTCAGGTTTGGGATTTGTGGTACGCAATGCCACTGGTGCTTTCTTGTTTGCTGAGTGTCGATACTATAACTTGAATGTTAGTTTTGCCATGGAAATAGAGGCCATAGTTTGTGGCCTTCGGTATTGTAATGCCAGTGGCTTCCGAAAAATACAGGTCCAAACAGACAATCTGAGCATTGTGCAGCTACTGCACCAAAATTCAGACTCTTGGCCATGGAGATATGAAACATAACTTGCAGATATTCGTCGTTTACTTTCTGTCTCGACGTCGTCCATTATTCATGTTTATCGGGAGGTTAATAGCTTTGCAGATTATCTAGCAAAGTTAGCATCGGGTGGTACTTCCACACAATTCGTGACGGAATCTACTCTACCTCTTCCTCTCCGGAAAACCTTGCGTATGGAACAACTCTTTGTTCCATACATCCGGTACAAACCATGAGCCTCACATATTTTCTTTATATGGCTTTTGTACTGCAATTTCAATACCTTTGTAAGCCACCACATTAATAAAATCCTCATTTATTTGCAAAAAAAAAACCAAATGAATGGATAAGATTATTTAGCTATTTAATTGTTAATTAAAATAAATATAACTTATTTATTAGTCCAATATTAGGTCAACTATATCAAAAATATTGTAAAATGATAGCGAAGGGAATGTAAAAACAACTTTAAGAGTAACATACAGTGCAAAACCCTTTATTTGCTGTTGTAAAGGAAGGTTACGCTAAGTTCTACACCCATAAAAAGTTTGCATCCGTAGTTTAAATAATAGATTAATCATTAAATAATCTCAAACTTTACTCAATTTTACAATTTTATCTCGAATTTTAAAAATAATAGTAAAATATTCAAACTTCATTTTTTAGTAAAAGTAGCCCGTTATTTGATCTCTATTAATGATACTAATGTGATAAATCACGTCAACTAATATATTATCCATATATCATCCACGTGAATTATTTATTTAAAAGTAAAATGATTAAAAAAGAAAATATATTTGATCCCTATTTATATCCGTAAAAAATTTGAGCCCTTTGATTTCCTCTGATATTATCCTCTACTTTAGGTCTTTAAAAAGTAATTTTTTATCAAGTCCCTTATTGATGTTGCTTCTCTAAACAAGTCATACGTCTTTGTAAAAATCTAATAAAACGTCTCCTTTCTTTTAGACCTTTTAAATGACGTCACTTTATACAATATCTCATACAGAATGATAAACGATTCCAAATGACCATTAATCCACGATAAAATTGTAGCCATGCCTTTAGATGATCGCCAATTCCACATATTCCGTAGTTCTAGCAAACAAGTTAGAATTTTTGGTGATGTTAACTTCTAGTTAAAACTTATCGTTGAAGGACTCATTTGGCACTATTCCCTTATACAAATATTGTGTAAAAAAAGATAATTGATGGTCTTACGACTTGTGTTTATAATGAGAGATGGGAATTGAAGAAGGTTTTGCAGTTTTCGGAGCAAGTTTAGTGGAATGATAGAAATTGACAAGCATTAAATAGTAGTTGCCTTGAATCTTAACAATTTTTTACTTTAAATATCAACCCGATAAAGAGTAAATTTAGTCCAACTCCTAATTACATGAATATATCCAAACTGACTCCTAATCACATCATAAATAAACCAAATATATTTACTTAATATATATAGTATGGTCCAATACCCCCCTCAAATTGGAGAATGAAGATTGTGAATTCCTAACTTGTCGAGAAGGTGTTCAAATTGATGTTTTTCTAATGCCTTGGTCAACATATCATTTAGTTTATTATATGATTAAACACGTCCTATGATAATAAGGTCAACTTGAATTTTTTCTAGCACACAATGATAGTAAACTTCAATATGTTTGGTGCATTCATGGAAAAATATATTATATACAATATAGAGGGCAACCTTGTTATCTCAATACAATCTCATTACTTGAGACTATTATACACCCATGGATCAAAGTAAGGTCCTAAGCCCTGTTAACTCATAAGTAGTAGTAGTAATAGATTTATATTATGCTTCAACAGAAGATCAAGAAACTGTTGGTTGTTTCTTTGTTTTCCAAGAAATAGGTAAATGCCCAACTAACACAAAATATCATGTCAATGATCTCCTATTCAGAGGACAATTAGCCCATATAAATTATAGTATGTGACCCACTGGAGATCACTATCAACACGTAACAAGATACCTTGTCTAAGAGTTACTTTTAAATATTAAACCAATTATAGAGTTGCCTCTTAAAGTTTTTCTCTCTGCGCTTGTATGAATTGAACTAAGATATGGACACAATAACTTAGTTTAGGTCTTATGATAATGAGATAAATAACTCATCATACCAAATGAAGATAATGTTCTAGATCAGTCTACAGGTATACAGAAGTCATTGCTTGCTTGTGATTTTGCTCAAGTAGGAAGCTTGTAGGTTTAACACCAAATAAACTAGTTTTTGTGATTATATTAAGGGCATACTTACATCAACATATGAAAGGTACTCTATGTCACTTCAATACTAAGAAAATATGTCAACATACCAAGATCATTCATATGGAAACACCAACGAAGATAAGACTTGAAATGACACATAAAATCAAAATTGTTGTCTGCCATAATAAGATCATCAACATGTACAAGAACATATAAAATCACATCATCTCACTGAAATATAATTAATGTATAGTCAGCATAAGATTGAACAAACCTAAAACTCTTAAGCATGTTAGTCAACTTAAAAAACAAATTATAGGGAGCTTGACAAAGCCTATATCAAGACTTACATATAGGGGGTAAAGTCATGTACTCTTCTTTGTCAAGATCTTCATATAGAAATGCTTTATGAACATCCATTTGGTGCACTTCTTAGTTTCTAATGGTTGAGATAGTAAAGAGAGTACGTATTGTAGCCATCTTAGCAACATGGGTAAAAGTCTAGTTTTACTCAATATTAATTACTTGAGTATTACCAAGAATTCACAAACGAGCTTTAAAATGTTTAATTAAGCCATCTAAATTATTTTTGATCTTATATACCCACTTATGGATAATAGCCTTTTTTCGGGAGGAAGTGTTTTAATGGTCTATGTCTTATTTTTCTCCGAAGCATCTACTTCACACTTTTTGGTCTCTCCCTATCATGGGTCTTAGACTGTGTCAACATATCTAGTGAGCTCTACCTCAGTAACAAATGTAAGAAAAACTTTATGTTTGGCAGGAACATGATCACATGTCACATAATGTGTAATAGGATATAACATACCTACAGAAAAAAATGTAGATGAGATGGGTGGGTTTAAGCAACGTATGGTGGTAGTGATATAACCTCTAAGTCGAGTTGTTTGATGTGATGCTTATAGCCAAGTAACTTTAAAGATGTTGTTCCATCCTCAATACTAAAACCTCATTCATTATGTCAACCCCTACTTTATGCTCATCCTGCACATTCTCTTTATTTTCATTTCCCTTACCCCTTTCTCCATCTCGTTAACTCCTCCTATCATGTGACCATTACATGCGTGCTTATTACGACTTCTTTGTGTGCAATCAACATTCTTAGTTGATGTTCGAGACCTTGTGACTACCTTCCACTCATCTAAATACTGCGGTAAATATCCTGAGGTATGATTTGTTAACTTAAATGGTTCATTGTTTGTAGTGCCCCCTTATTGTAGGGTATACACCAGGATACCCGAAGGTCATTTCGGTACATATCCTACGATAAGGGCGAGCTACGAGTGATTATGTTACGGTTTGATCTAATTGCAAGGTATGGGACTTGAATCCCATATTGATTAAATACAAACTTGATATGGGATTTATAAGGACTTTGGGCTCTCTACCCTCA
>JANSVB020000137.1:5899659-5910728 GCA_025504935.2 Erythroxylum haughtii | reverse complement strand
TCATTTTCCGGTTGGGATCCGGTTTCCGGATCGGGTCCCAACACTCTTCGTTAATAGTTAATTTCTTCAACTAGTCGTTGCTTCACCTTAATTCTGATTTCAATATCATCTTTGCTGGAGAAAAAATTTCTAGAATTAATTGTTTAAAAAGGTAAGATCTTCTTGGATGTTAATAAGGAAAGTTTACTAAGAAGATTCATGTAAGAAAGGAAGTAATTTTCCTATGATTTTATTTCCTTTTTTAAAAAATACAGTAATCTATACAAAGAAATAAATCCAATTTGAATTTTGAAATATTATGTAGTTATCATCAAAATCATTAAATATAAATCTTGAGCTAACAATCTCCCACTTTTTGATGATGACAAGCAATAATAGACATAAATTTTAAAATTCAAAGAGATAATAGATGATTTTGAAAGATACTTGTGACTTTTATATGTTCAGACATAATTAGAAGGAGCTCGTCTATTAAGAATGGAACCTGTCATTTATATATGACAAATTTTCCCAAGTTTAACAATAGAATGAATCACATATATAATTGAGGCAACATTGAGAAATATGCATCATATATGTAGAAATATGCAAAAAAAAATATCCACACAAACTCTTCCCCTTTGTCATTATAAAAAATAATAGAGTAAAAGGAGGAAGAAACTATCACAAGTTCGAATAAGCTAGGTGAATAACAATAGAGTTAATGAAGGGATCTAAAGATTTTTCTCAGCAAAATCTACATGCCAAGAAGTTGATTTTGCATGGTATCTATTTGTTCTCGCATCTATTCTTGATTGGCTTGAATATTTTGTAGTTGTTGATAGAGTTTTGCATTATTTTCTTCCTGAAGAGAAAAGGAATTTGTTGGTCTGAAGTAGGATGTAAGTTTTTTGCTACTCTTTTAAATTTTTTGTCTACCCATAATTTTTTTTTGCAATTTGTATTCAAGTTGGTAGGGAATGGAAGGGTGAAACTTAGCTGGTGCATACCAATTCAGATTTACAAAAGGAACTCTATAATGGTTGAAAATCTTAGTGTGCAACATCGTATAAGGTAGGCAACTAGTGATATTCTTATGATTCCCTTTATCCACTATGAACCTCAAAATCATAGTTAGAAAACTCATTTTGTTTAATTTTAGCAAATTATATACCACATAAGTGTCTAGCAGGTTGCACCTTTCAACTAAACTACTCCTGGGAAAAATTAAAGTAGGTGAAAGTGATGCAAAGCATCGTAATATTAATTCTAATTGTCTGCCCCAGGGTCTCCTGTCTTGGGTGTTCTCAACATAAAGGCAGATGGATTTGACAACTTTGACTAACTCCAGATCATCAACATCCTATTTATGACAGGAAAAATTAGTTCTCTCTATAGAAGCTACTTCCAGTATATCTCATAAGATTTCTTCAGAAATTAAAATTTCACATTCATACACCCATGAGACAATGGTTAGCTTTTCATTAATTTCTTCCTTTTTCATGTGTATGTAGAATATCCTGACTAGGTCATTGCATACTGTCTCATCTAATTTCATAAAATTTTTCTAAGTAATGGCAACAAAGTAAGGAGAGATGTATATACCTATGTCATGAAACATCATAGGAGGCAAGATCTACCCAACAACCACCTTTCTTTTCTTGTACTGTGTTTTATAACGGACTTCAGCTTCCATTAATTTAAACATTTTTTGTGGTATTGATGTCTTTCCTTGCTTGTGTGTAGCTATCTTTATTTTATTTTCCCTTTTTTCTTTGGGACATATCTCTTCTTGAGATAACTCTTTTTTATCAATAGGTTCCTTAATAGTATCTTTAATTACAAGTGCTTTACCTTTCTTTAGTTCTTCCCTTTTTCTTTTTCTAGCTTCTTCTTCCTCTTTCTTTTCAGCATCCATGGTTTCTTTTTATTTAGAAATTTTCTTAGCTTGTTTTGTAAGACTTCCTCTGGTCTGAGGTCATCTAATCATCCGAGTAGATTCTTCATCTGAATCATTTCCATTTGTAGTTTAGTGCACTTTAGGCACTTTCTTCTCTTTAGGTTTAAAGGAGAAAGGATCAATAATACGAGCTTTATCATGGTTAACAAAAGAAGTTGGGGTTTTCTTTTGTCCTTTTGATTTTGTTTTTAACAGACGTATATGTAAAGTTGTCAGATTGTGAGCACATTTTTGAAAGGGCTAAAACGATGCCATTAATGGCTTCCTCTTTTTAGGACACCTGTCACCTAGAATGTCAACCCAAGAGAAGCCTTCTAAACAGAGGAGGTGCCTTCTAATATGGAAGAAACCTACTAACATAAAAGGAGGCTTCTAAACTAATAGAGGTCTTCTAAACTCAAAGGAGCCTACTAAACTAAGAGAGAGTTTCTAAGGAATCAAAATAGAAGGAGCCAGCTAAACAAAATGCAAAGACAAGTAACAGAGAATATTCATACAGAAATAATATCATAGAGTTTGCACATACCAAGCTCTTTTCTTAACACCTAAAATCTATCGTTATAGGGTGACTTGGTAATAATGTCAGCTACTTGACTCTCAGTATTAACATGCAAAAGATCAATATCTCTAAGAAAATGATATTTTATATCTATATGCTTAGTCTTAAAATGACATATAGGATTTTTAGAAATATTTATAGCACTAGGATTATCATATAATATAGGAATATGAGAAAATTTTAAAGAAAAATCATATAGTTGATGTTTCATTTATAAGATTTGAGCTTTTACAATAGCTAGCAGTTGCTATGTATCTGCTTCAGTCATCGAAAGCACTGTGCAATTTTGGTTTTTGCTAGACCAATATACTAGACATCCTTTAAGAAATTGACAGTGACCACTTGTGCTTTTTTGATCAACTTTATCACCTACATAATCTGCATCCCAATATCTCATTATTTTAAATAAATCAATTTTTGGATACCATAGTCCAAAATCTATAGTTTTGTGGAGATATCGAAAGATTTTTTTGACTGTTTGAAGGTGGCTTTCTTTTAGATTGGATTGAAAACATGCGCAAAGTCACACACTAAGCATAATGTCTGGTCTTGGGCTTGTAAGATAGAGTAGTAATCCAATCATTCCTCTATAGCAATCCAACCATTCCTCTATACTTTGTCTCATCCTTAATTTTGCCTTCTTTGTCTTTATCAAGTTTAGTTCTAGTGTATATGGAGTATCCATCAGTTTGACATTATCAAAATGATATTTCTTAACGAGTTCCTTTGTATATTTGCCTTAGCTAATGAAGATTCATTTTTCTATTTGTCTTGTTTATTGAATGAGAAAGAATGATAACTCTCTCATCATGCTCATTTCAAACTCCCCCTGCATTAATGATGAGAATTCTTCACAGAAGGATGGATTAGTAGCACCAAATATTATGTCATCAACATATATTTGCACTATGAGTAAGTCATTCTCCTTTCTCTTAATAAATAAGGTTTTATTGACCTTTCCTCTTTCAAAGTTATTCTCAAGCAGAAAATTACTTAACCTCTCATACCATGCTCGAGAAGCCTGCTTTAAACCATACAAAGCTTTGATTAAGTTTTCATCTTTAAACCTAGGGGTTGCTTAACAAATACTTCTTCGTTAATGTAACCATTTAAGAATGTACTTTTAACATCTAGTTGAAACAACTTGAAGTTTCTATAGCATGCAAAGTTAAGTAAAATTTTAATCGATTCTAATTTAGTAATAGGTGCATAAGTTTTATCAAAATCAATACCTTCCTATTGATTGTACTTTAGAGCTACAAGTCTAGCTTTGTTTCTTACCACCTTACCATTTTCATCAAGTTTGTTTTGAAATACCCAACGAGTTCCAATAACTGACTTGTTTTGTGGAAGAGACATCAGATTCCATACTTTGTTCTTATCAAATTGACTTAGCTTATCTTTCATAGCTGAGAGCCAATTCTCATCAGTAAGAACTTCTTCAACAGACTTTGGTTCTAATTGTGAGATGAAAGCCATATAGTTGTTCTTAAAAGATGATCTTGTTCTTAGGCTTTTAGAGGGTCTCCAATAATATACTGATGTGTATCAAGGCCTCTCCATTCTCTAGGTGTTCTTCGTTGCATAGCCTCCTGTTAATAGGGGCTTAAGCAAGGAGTCTGCTCTATCCTAGCTTCAGAAGGACCTTCGTCTGATCTCACATCGAACTTTCCAAGGATGTCTTTTCCATCATTTAGAATGAAACACTTGTAGCCAAATGCTCGAAAGGGTCTTTTTTAGAATAGGCCTTATGAGAAACCTTTTAAGTGCATAATATGTCATGGATACTGCTTCTGTTGGACCCTGCTTCTGGAGCTCAGCATTCGAAATGAAATGCAGAAGCAGTACTTGCCCTTAACTATACTATACCTATTTCGGGACATTAAGCAAAACTTCCCCTAAAGAAACTCGGATTAAGGTGTTCTTTAAACGGTTTAAAAGATGACTTTAGGGTCTACATCTTTTATGAAGACCTCGGAGACAGATTCTATCTTCTAAAGGGGTCAAAATGGGAACAGAAGATAGTCCAGGCAAAACAGAAGAAGCAAAATATAGACGATGATGACGTCATCATAGAAGAAGCGAACAGACAGAAGAGGCAAAACACAGAAGAAGATGACATCATCACAGAAGAAGCGAAAGGCCAAAGGAGCAAAACACAGAAGAAGCAAAAGGCAGAAGAAGTGAAACTCATAAGAAGCAAAAGGCGAATGAAGCAAAACACAGAAGAAACAAAAGGCAGAAGAAGCAAAACACAGAAGAAACAAAAGGCAGACAAAGCAAAAGGTAGACGAAGCAAAACTCAAAAGAAACAAAAGGCAGAAGAAGCAAAACTAAGAAGAAGCAAAAGACAGACGAAGCAAAACTAAGAAGAAGCAAAAGACAGACGAAGCAAAACTAAGAAGAAGCAAAAGACAGACGAAGCAAAACTTAGAAGAAAAAAAAAGCAGAAGAAGCAAAACTAAGAAGAAGCAAAAGGTAGACGAAACAAAACTAAGAAAAAGCAAAAAGCAGAAGAAGCAAAATTAAGAAGAAGCAAAAGGCAGACGAAGTAAAACTCAGAAGAAACAAAAGGTAGAAGAAGCAAAACTAAGAAGAAGAAAAAGGCAGACGAAATAAAACTAAGAAGAAGCAAAAGGCAAACGAAGCAAAATTAAGAAGAAGCAAAACTAAGAAGAAGTAAAAAGACAGATGAAGCAAAACTAAGAAGAAGCAAAAAGGCAGACGAAGCAAAACTAAGAAGAAGTAAAAAGGCATAAGAATCAAAATTAAGAAGAAGTAAAAAGGCAGATGAAGCAAAACTAAGAAGAAGCAAAAGGCAGAAGAAGCAAAACTAAAAAGAAGACGCGTCAACAAAACACTGAAGAAGCAAAAGACAGAAGAAGCAAATCACAGAAGAAGCGAAAGGCAGAAGAAACAAAAGACAAAAGAAGTGAAACATAGACGAAGCAAAACACAGAAGAAGATGACGTCATCATATAAGAAACACAGATGAAGATGACATCATTACAAAACAAGCAAAAGGCAGAAGAAGCGAAACACAGACGAAGTAAAACACAAAAGAAGAATACGTCATCATAGAAGAAATACAGAAGAATATGACATCATCACAGAAGAAGCAAAAGGTAGAAGAAGCGAAACATAGACGAAGCAAAACACATAAGAAGATGACGTCATTATAGAAGAAACACAGAAGAAGATGATGTCATCACAGAAGAAGAAAAAAAGGTAGAAGAAGCGAAACACAGAAAAAGATGATGTCACCATAGAAGAAACACAGAAGAAGATGACATCATCATAGAAGAAGAAAAGGCAGAAGAAGTAAAAGACAAAATATACTTATTCCTTTACAAGGACCCTAGCTTGCAGCTTAGAAATTCAAAATTTTCGTATTATATATCGTTGTAAAGTTAGAACATTGCGGTAGGTAACTTTAACAAATTTGACCTCAATTGAGCCCTGATTTGCCCCCGAAGACGGCACACGATTTCTACACCTAGAAAAGACTTGGATTTGAAATGAATAACTATAAAGAAACATGCATATACACCTGTGGAACTTTTCAGTTCTAACTCTTTTACCAAAACAACCAAAAGCTCATACATAACTTTAATTACATTATTAACGTTGTAAACAAAAGCTTGACACAAAATACAACGTATAAGATGCTCAATGTTTTTAACATGCTATGAAGTTGTCCAAAAGTGGTTAAACTAACTTAATTACAAAAGTTTCTAATATCTTGGAGCTTCTTATGCCTTGCAAGGATTGCTAACCTTCTTGTTCTGCACCTGAGGAGGGAGTAGTGGGGTGAGC
The DNA here is from genome assembly GCA_025504935.2 of Erythroxylum haughtii. Classification (NCBI taxonomy): domain Eukaryota; kingdom Viridiplantae; phylum Streptophyta; class Magnoliopsida; order Malpighiales; family Erythroxylaceae; genus Erythroxylum; species Erythroxylum haughtii. Next base: position 5,904,414 of record JANSVB020000137.1, on the reverse strand, counting down.
TACATATCTCAGTGGCTAATATATTCATAGCCATTAGTAATTGACCAAAGTCAAGCATATGTACATGAATAGATATATACAGCAATTTAAGCATTCATTAATTTTGCTCGAAAATTCGTAATATATCACACTCAAAATGATTCATGCTTAACAATTTAATTATGAAATGCACACACAAATGGCTTGAGAGTTTCGTGAAACGAAACAGAAAAACCGAAGTTTGCTTCGTGAATAAAACGAGTCTGAATTCTCAGGATTTCATGGCCTCAAGCATGCAACCAGGAGAAGGCTATGGGTCAATGTGCACGTGACTAACAAAATGAGTTTCTCTCTTGCCCAACAAAAGCATATAATCATGTTCAGAATCATTTTATCAACTTCTTAAACTTTCATGCTTTTCTTCTTTCCAAACATTCACAAATGATTGCAATTTCAAGCAAGAATAACATACACATACATAGGCAAGAATTTTCCCAATTACACGTTAACTATAAATACACTACCCACCTAATTTGCTCGCGAATAGCAAGTCAAGCTTGCCTTTCCCCTTGCTCTTGGTTAGGATTTCCTTAATTCCCTACAATAACCAAGGTTCCATTCAAAACAACACTCCAATAAGATTCAAAAACTTCAAAAATTACAGAAATTTCAACCAAACACAAAATGAACTCAAATCTAACCTACCCATAACCCATATAGGTTAGAAAACCCATATTTAGTTTAGGAACCCTAAAAATCAATTGGGTTCTCTTACTCCATCTTCTTCCTACACCAATTTTTCCATTCTCTACACTAACTCTTTTCCTTTCTAACTCCTTCTTCCACAACACCACTCATTTGTTTAATAAAGCAAGAAGGAAAGATGGTTAACCTACCTTAACGAGTTTGATTTCTCTTCTTTCCTTCTTTCACCGAAACCCTTCTTCTCTCCTCTCTCTCTTAATTTCATTTTCTCACTCCTCTCCCTCTTCAATTCACGTTTTTCTCCTCTTTATACGCAAAACAATACATTCCTTTCCCATTCCTCCCCTTAATGAGCCAAAAAAAAAAGTCCATCTTACCCTTAACTATAAGCTTATGTTTTTCTATACTAAAGTGATCTCCCAAAAATGTCCTTATTATATTAACACTTAAATTTCCACTTACCAATTCAACAAATCCTACTAACCTTGACCTAAGTATAGTTCCAAAAATTAAATCTATCAAAACTCCAAATTTATTTTAAATCATGCTTACTTTAAAGAAAAATTTTTCTAGGGTACAACAATTCCCCCTTTAAAGAATCTCATCCTCAAAATTCTTACTTGAGACATTAAAGAGGTGTGGATACTTCTCCCTCATAGCTTCCAAGGGTTCCCACGTGGCCTCTTTCGTAGAATGATTTCTCCATAAAACTTTAACTAGCCTCACAGTTTTGTTCCTCAAAACCTTTTCCTTTGAATCTAGGATCTCCACTTGTTGCTCCTCATAAGTCAAATCATCCCTTAACTGAACCTTTGAAGGTTGAACTATGTGTGAAGGGTCCAACCGATACTTCCTCAGCATTGATACATGAAAGACATTGTGAATCTTAGATCATTTCAATGGCAAAGCTAATTTATAGGCTTAAGGCCTGATTTTCTCAGTAATCTCATAAGGGCCTATGTATCTCGGACTGAGTTTGCCTTTCTTACCAAACCTCAAAACCCCTTTCCATGGAGAAGCTCTAAGAAACACTTTGTCTCCAACTTCGAATTCCATCTCCTTTCTATGTGAATCTGTATACCTCTTCATTATGTCTTGAGCTGCTTTAAGTCCCTTCTTAACTAATTTAATCTTATCAACAATGACTTGCACCAACTCAGGTCCTACAAGTCTCCTTTAACCTTCTTCATCCCAACAAATAGGAATTTTGCACGTCCTACCATACAAAGCTTTATAAGGAGCCATCTGAATTCCTGAGTGATAGGAATTATTATAAGCAAACTCGATTAAAGGCAAATGATCATCCCATGAACCTTTGAAATACATAACACAAACCTTAACATTGCCTCCAATGTACGTATTGTCCTTTCTGATTAACCATCAGTTTATAGATTAAAAGCTGTACTAAAATGTAACTTGGTTCCCAAAGCCTCCTGTAAACTTTCCCAGAATCTAGAGGTGAACCTGGGGTCTCTATTTAAAACTATGGAGCTTGGAATCCCATGAAGTCTAATTATTTCATCGACATATTTCTTGGCCAAAGAATTCAAATAATCTGTCTGCTTAATTGGTAAGAAATGTACAGACTTTGTTAGCCTATCCACAATCACCCATATTGCATCGTGCTTCCTCCCAGTGCTCGAAAATCCCATCATAAAATCCATCGTAATCTTCTCCCATTTCCATTCGAGAATCGGCAGAGGCTTAAGTTTTCCTGAAGGTGCCTGGTGTTCAACTTTAACCTACTAACACACTAAGCATCTTTTTGCATATTCTGCAACTTCTTTCTTCATTCCTTTCTACCAGAAATGCTCTTTCAAATCCCTATACATTCTCGTATTTCCTGGGTGCATAGCATAAGGCGCATTGTATGCCTCATCTAAAATCTCTTCTTTCAACTCTAACATGTCTAGAATACACAATCTGTTACCTACCACCATCAATCCATCTTCTTTGATCTCCATTTCAGAAGGTTTACCACTTTTAATCTCTTCTTAGAGTTTGCTCAAATACTCATCTTGTTCCTACAATTTCTTAATCTTCTCATTTAATACTGGCCTCACTCTAAAATTTGCCAGTACACAACCAGATTCGACTTTTCTCAATTTCACTTTAAGTTTGGCTAATTTCATCAATAAAGGAAGGTATACTATCTCCACATGTTCCATAACGGACTTCCTACTCAATGCATCCGCTACTACATTAGCTTTCCCCGGATGGTAGTCTATCATCAAATCATAATTTTTTAACAGCTCTAACCATCTTCTTTGTCTCAAATTCAACTCCTTTTGGGTCATCAGATATTTAAGACTCTTATGGTCTGTAAACACTCTGGTGGTGACTCGATATAAATAATGTCTCCAAATATTTAATTCAAAAACTATGGCCGCTAACTCCAAATCATGCGTAGGATAGTTCATCTTGTAAGGATTTAATTGCCTAAAAGCATAAGCAATCACTCTATCACCTTGCATCAACACACAGCCTAATCCCTTCCTTGAGGCATCACTATACACTGTGTATCCTTCGCTACCTAAAGGCAAAGTCAAAATCGGTGTGGTTGTAAGCCTGTTCTTCAATTCCTCAAAATTGTTCTAACATTCCTCTGTCCATATAAATATCTGATTCTTTCTTGTCAATTTGAAAAGTGGAGCTGCTATTATTGAAAAGCTCTCCACAAACTTTCTATAATACCCGACCAATCCCAAGAAACTTTTCACTTTAGCTACATTCTTAGGTGCTTCCCATTTCACAACTGCTTCTATCATCCTTGGATCCACATGAACTCCCTGCTCTGAAATTACATGTCCAAGAAATGTCACTTCCTTTAGCGAAAACTCACATTTGTCGAATTTGGCATATAACTCATTCTTCCTCAATGTCTCCAAAGAAATTCTTGAGTGTTCCTCATGTTCCTTATTACTTTTAGAATAGAATAAAATATCATCAATAAAGACAATGGCAAATTGGTCTAAGAAAGGTCTAAAAACTCTATTCATCAATTCCATGAAAGCTGCTGGTGCATTTGTCAACCCAAAAGGCATGACCAAAAACTCAAAGTGGCCATACAGTATTCTAAAAGTAGTCTTTGACACATCGAACTCCTTTATCCTCAACTGGTAGTAACCCGATCTCAAATATATCTTAAAAAAGACCCTTGCCCCCTGTAACTGATCAAACAAATCATCTATACGTGGGAGAAAATATTTGTTCTTAATGGTGACATGGTTAAGCTTCCTATAATCCACACACATTCTTAAGGATTCGAGTTTCTTCTTTACAAAAAGAACCGGCGCCTCCCAAGGTGAAGAGCTCGGCCTAATATAACCTTTCTCTAACAAATCTTCCAATTGTTCCTTAAGCTCCTTCAATTCCACTGGAGCCATTCCATATGGTTGGATCAAAATTGACATTGTGCTTGGATGAAGCTCAATGGGAAATTTAATTTCCCTAAATGGAGGTAGTCCTGGTAACTCCTCGGAAAAGACATCCAGGAATTCCTTGACTACTGGCATATTTTTTAACTTCCCTCTACCTGCCCACGTGTCTACCACATAGGCCAAAAATACCTCACGCCCTTTTCTCATCATTTTCTCTACCATCAAAGCCGAAATAATTTTCGATGAGCTAAATTTCCTATCTCCTATAAACATCACCTTTCTTCCATCATCCAATTCGAACGCCACTGTTTTCTGTTTGCAATCTAAGTTGGCATTGTACTTCTCTAAGGCATCCATACCTAAAATCACATCTAATCCTCCCATCTTCAATGGCATTAAATCCATCACTAAGTGTCCCCCACCAATATGAATCTCACAATCTCTATAAACTTGACTAACCACAATACATTAGCCGATTGGAGTACTCACCATCAAAGGAGTATCCAATGAGCTCAAATCTTTACCCAACATAATTTTACCTGATGAAACAAAGGAGTGGGTAGAACCCGGATCAATCAAAATAATCACATCATCATCAAATAATTTAATCATACCTGTAACATCCCGTTACTGATAGCAAGGGTAGTATGGTAATTGGGACAGACTGATAGGATTGCACTGCATTCACTGA
>JANSVB020000137.1:5731859-5745547 GCA_025504935.2 Erythroxylum haughtii | reverse complement strand
TCAGATTAAATGGACGAACGGGATGGATTGCATGGCAAAAGTAAGACGGAAGGAGAAGCAAACTAAGACGAAAGCTGAACCAAAAGTAAGACGAAACCAAAAGCAGACTAAGACGAAAGTGAAGCAAAAGTGTAAGACGAAAAAACAAGGGAAACTAAGATGCCAGCTGAAGTAAAAGTAGACTAAATCGGAAGCAAACTAAGACGGAAGTTTCTGCTTGGTCTTAGTTTCTTCCGCTTCGTCTCACTTTGACTTTAGCTTCGTGTTAATTTGACTTCAGCATCGTATTACTTTTACTTCAGCTTCGTCTTACTTTGTGCTGCCGTCTAGGATTCCTACTCCCGCTTCGTCTTACTTTCTGCTTTGGTCTTAGTTTATCTTACATTGCTTCTGCTTCCGTCTCTTAAAAATGGTTCAGAACTTTCCATTATTATTATTATTTGGTTTTCAAAAAAATTATTTAGAGGTGATGTTATTTTGATTTAACAATCAAATAATCATAAGTACAGCTTGCGTCTTAGTTTGGTTCTGCTTTCATGTTATTTTCCACCGCTTCGTCTCACTTCGACTTCAACTTCGTCTTATTTTCACATAAGTTCAATTGTTTTTATCATTTTTTGATTTACTTTTCGATTTAAAAATTTTAAGTTTAAATTTGACATAATAAAATGTATATTATCAATTGGGAAGTTTTGAAGCAACGTTTTATCATTTAATATTTGCATAAAATTTAAAATTAGATCGTCAAATTTAGTGAAATCAAAAATTAAGACTGAAGCAAAAGTAAGACTAAAGCGTAAGCAAACTAAGACAGAAGTTGAAGCGAAAGTAAGACGAAACCTGAAGGAAACTAAGACGAAAGCTGAAGCAAACTAAAACCGAAGCTGAAACAAAAATAAGAGGTTAGGGAAAGCAAATTAAGATGGAAGATGAATCAAAAGTGAGACGAAAGCGGAAGCAAACAAAGACGGAAACTGTTCTTCGTCTTAGTTTGTTTCGATTCGTCTTAGTTTCTTCTGTTTTGTCTCACTTCGACTTTAGCTTCGTCTTACTTTGACTTCAGCTTCATCTTATTTTCCAATTCTGTCTTACATTTCTGTTTTCGTCTTAGATTCCTGCTTCTGTTTCTTCTTAGTTTGTGCTTCCCTCTTAGATTGTTGCGGCTTGTATTATTATTATTATTTGGTTTTCATCAAAATTATTTAGACGTGATGTCATTTCTGTTTAATAATCTTCCCCTTTTTAATGATACCAAATGATTATAAGTTTAGAAAGATAATCGACTATTATTTATAGGAGGAACCTGTGTTAAAAAACTAGAAAGTAGGAATATAAAATTGGGTGGAAAACAAATTGAGGAATGACTTTACCAATATAAAAATCAATTGTATAAACCTACCTCCTTACATGGACGATCTTGCACAAACAAATAACCGTATTTGATGTTCTTCAGCCTCAACATATTTAAATCCTTACGGGATGGCATCTTCTTCAGGTATGATACATGGTTTGAAGTAAGATAAGAACTTCTCACTTTCATGCCCATGTATTTGACGATATTGTACAGCACGACCTGGAAGAATTGCATCAACTTCAACGGTTTTGATGGCTAGTGTAACTGCTCCATCCTATTTAAGAGATCTGTCGATATAAGGTTGAAAATAAAATGACAGGATTGGTATATGTTCAAGCATCAACAATGTAGAAAACAACAGCTTACCTAGGAAGTGTCTTTACCAAGCCAATAATGAATATCATGGAGTAAGGTACCAGTTTTGAGGGCAATTGTCTGCAGATTATAAGAGGATATTCTTCTCCTCTTCATTTTGCTTTCTCTCTCTTGAATTCTTTTGTTGTTCTCCCCCTATTTTTGTCTTTTTCTGCTCTCCCCCTACTTGTTATCAATCAAAAATCATGACCAAAGATGTTTCATTATTTCAGAGAACATTTGTTTCATTTAAGTACGGAGTGACTTGAGGTCTTCTTCCATAGACACTCGTAAGTGAGCCACTTCCTCATGTAAATCACCCACTGAATCACACAAATCATCAACCTTCTCATGAATTTCTCCAATTTCCTCGACTAAGGCTTCATGACTCTTCTGCTGTACTTCTTCCACAGCAATAGTAGTACTAAATGATTATGAAGGTAAAACATCGGGTTCAATAATTATAATAGGGGGAGGTTTCAAAGATAAGTTTCTGTGAGGGAGATCAAGATCATCAGGACGAGGTAGCTTTGGAATTTGTTTTCCAAATAAGGGTAGTACATCTTTAATTGAAGATATAGAGCTCAAGGGTTTAATATGCATAATTAGATGCACAAGAGTCTCAATGTTGTAATTAATATCTCTAATTTTGATGGTCCTGTAATGCCCCTGTGCTATTCTGCCAACTACCTGAAAAGTTTCATCACTGCTGATGTGACCATAATGACTTCCTGATGCTCTTGAGATATGATGGGAAACATAGATTTCCCTTTGTTGAGCTACATAACATGCTAAATCTATGTTCCTGACCTCTTCTTCAATCTGATCTTCTCTCAGATCACTTGTAATCCCTTCTGGATACATTTTATTCTTCCCCTTATCTTCATCGCGAACAATGTAAGCTCTTGGTTAAATGTCAGGTACAATCTTAATCGTTGTTTTTTTGTGACTGGGTAAATAGTGTACTTTTGCTTGGTCATCTGCGTCAGATATGGTTCTGATTTCTCATCTCTCAGAATACCATACAACCTTTTCTCTGCATCACTCAACAGATGAAATGTACTACTATTTACTAAAATTGGTTCGAATTGTACCTTGACCAAGCTTCTGAGGGGTTCCCTTATGATTATAGAGCTTCGACTTCTGACAGGTTCAACTAATTAAATGATCTTTATTTTTAAATCTTCTTTTGTCATTGGTGTAGAAGGATTAACTTCTGCTAGACTGTGCTCAAGTAACCTTTTCTTTTGTTGAACAACACCTAAAGTGCTCTTTTTTCAACTGATTTTTTGCTTCTTAGTTTCTTCAATCGGCCTAGGAGGTTGTTCTTGAGGTTGAGGGGCTTTCTTTTCAGAATCTCCGCTATGAATAAACTCATTATCCTTCTTCTTTTGTTGACACGGAGTGCGTAGTCTATGTGATCTTTTAGCCTGTTTAGGTTTCTCCGAAAGAAGTGTTTCCCCTTTTCTTTTCAAGGTGACTTGCTTCCCTGTCTGTCGCACCTGACTTTCTGCATCTTCTTTTTCTTCATTCTTCAAGCCCATTCTATTGATAGTTGAGGAGTTAATGATGCTCCTAATCTTCATCTCCATTCGGTTTCCTCTTTTAAGGAAAATTCCAGAATCTCTGAAGATTCTTGTTAGCATCATACCATACGATAGGGCAGTCGAGTCTTTCTTCGACTTTACCATGTGATTGAAAATTAGGAATGGAAGATCTATGGGGCGGTGATTGAGCAGATGAAATAGACATTGCTCATCTAACGTTGTTATGAGATTCTTCGATCCTATTCTTGGTAGAACACAATGGAAGAGCACCGAATGTAGAACCTTAGACTTCGACACAAGACTTGAGGCCTTCTTGTCTTTTGGGTCATTACATCCGTATAGTTGTCGATTAATTTGAACCTTCTCTACATCAGCTTCAGTCATCCATCTTACTTTATGAGTGAGCTTTAGTCCAACACATGGACATTCAGTAGCCTTCTCGATTGACTCTAGTGTTATTATGACCGACAATCTATCTACCACTGATACTAGAGTTTTTTCAACTACCTCTGCGCTCTTCCAAAAATCGTATACTTCATACAGGTACACTGTCTCATTAAGCTGAAAGAAGTTCTTCCATCCAGCTGCCACAATCTCTGGTTTGATATCCATTTGGATGTTCCTCAACGATTCGAAATCAACGTGTCTTCCACTAGTCATTGATTGCTCTATCTGTATTTGTAGTTAACAGAGAAGTAAACCCACAAAAGTATCTCTGAAAGAAGTGATGATAGTATCTGAAATTGAAAGTGTAAGAAAAGAGTGTTTCAATCAAAACAGAGTAGTCAAATGTTTTGTTGAGAGTTCTTTAAAAGTCGATGTCGTGGTATTTGAAGAGTGTTCTACAGTAGGCGGTAATCTCAAGACTCTGAGAAGCTTTCCCTCCAAAGTTTTCTAATGACAAAAGTTACCGTCTTTAACTTACCGTTACCGTTACCTTGAACTGTTACGACTTTTTATCTCTTTAAGTAAGAAGATCATCTAGTTCATGACGTGTCAGATAGTTGATTACTCAAGATTTCCATGTTGAGGTTTCCTCTTATTTCTTTGAATCTCTCTTCACTAAATCAGAATCACAATAGCCAATTAACCTGAAATCTTTAGCTCAAACTTATTAACTATCCGACGTCTGTCAGAAGGTTGATCACTCAAGACCGCCATGTTTAGGTTTGGTCTTATTTCTTTGAATTTTTCTTCATTAAATCAGGATGGCAATAGCCAATTAACCTGAAATCTTTAGCTCAAACTCGTTAACAATCCAATGTACTATGGGATCTTCGTCTTATATCTTGCGTCTTAGTTTGCTTTAGCTCTTTCGTCTCACTTTTCCTTCAGCTCACGAGTTAGTTTGGTTAAGGTTGTGTCTTAGTTTGCTTTGGCTTTCACCTCACTTTTCCTCACCTTCCGTCTCAGTTTGCTACCGCTCTCGTCTTATTCTGGTTTCACTAATTGTCACACTTTTCTTCGTTTTAGTTTCTGGTTCATCTTAGTTTCACTTACGGTTCGTCATACTATATTTATGTATGTATAATCATGCATATATGCAACATATGATACATCAACGAATTGCTTCAGACCAAGCTTTCATGGAATTTTGCCTCTGCTTTAGCTTTGCTCTTACCTTGTTGTTATAGTAATATACATCTACACCTGATCATGTGACTTCTTGTTGATTGCTTGCTTTAAGCCAAAGCGAGATGAAATGGAAGAAACTAAGAAGAAGTGGACGAAACTAAGACGAAGAACAACTTCGTTATAATCAATGTCTTAGTAACGATCACGTTGCTAATATAATTAATAGAAAGTGACGAACTTTTGAGAATACGGAAGCACAAGCAATCTAAGAGGGAAGCAGAAACTAAGACGAAGCGGAAGCACCAATCTAAGCTCTCGTTCTTTTCTTATTGAAAATGAGTTCAGTAGACGTCAGGTATACAAGACTTTATTTAGAAAGTGCATTAATAATGATTTTATTATTGTTTAAATTTATGTTAATGATATTATTTTTGGTGCTACGTCTGAAATGTTATGTACTAATTTTGAAAATTTGATGAAAAGTGAATTTGAGATGAGCATGATGGGTGAGTCTTCAATTTGTTGAGACGAACTATCAGTGGACAGACATCTTCACTAAGTTATTAAGTGAAGAAAGATTCAAAGAAATCAGACGAAACCTCAACATGGTTATGCTAAGTGATCAATCGTCTAACAAGTCATCACCCAGATGAAAAGGTTGAAAGAGTTAACGCTAACCGTAACGGTGAGTTACAGCTGGTAACTCCGTTATAAGAAGGTTTTAAAGGGAAAACTTCTCATAGCCTTGAGAACGCTACCTATTCTAGAATACTCATGATATACTCTGACATCGAATTTTGAAGAACCCTCAACAAAAGCTCTTCATTACCCTTTTTGCATTTCAAACCTTCCTTGCTCACATTCTCAACTTCAGAAACCGACTTCACCTCTTTGAAAAATATCTCTGTTTTCAGTTTGTTGTTAACTACATAAACAATGGAGTCAGTTATGACAAGTGGAAGACTTGTTGATTTTGAGTCCCTGAAGCAGGACAACATGGATATTGAACCGGAGATTGTAGCAGCCGGGTGGAGTAATTTCTTTCGAGTCTAAGAGACAGTCTACATGAATGAAGTGTATGACTTCTAGAAGAATATGGAAGTGGTAGCTGATACTCTTATATCTACAGTGGATAAAGTGTCAATTATTGTAACCATGAAGATGTTTGAGAAGGTCACAGAGTGTACATTTGATGGAGAGAAGCTCACAAATAAAGCCAGATGGATGACACAAGCTAGCATGAAGGAGACCCAGATCAATTTGCAATTATATGGAAGCAATGATCCGAAGGAGAAGAAGGCATCAAGTCTTGTTCCAAAGGCTAGGGTTCTACACTCACTTCTTTTCCACTGTGTTCTACCTAGAATAGGGTCAAGGCATTTGGTAACAACGTTAGATGAACAATGCCTATTTCACCTACTAAATCACCAGCCTATCAATCTACCATTCCTTATACATAATGATACTAATAAGGATATTCAGAGATTCTGGAGTACGTCTGGAGTGGGGAAACAGGATGAAGATGAATATCAAAAGTGTCATCAATTCTGCAACAATTGGTAAAATGGGCTTGAAGAATCTGGAGAGAGAAGTAGTAGATTCTAAGACGAAAGCTAGGAGTGAGGGGGAGCGTGCTGAAAAAGAATCTCCCTAAAAAAAAACAAAATCTCAATCTATTGAGAGAATGCCTGCAGAAGGAGAAAAGAATTTGTCGGGTAAAACAAAGGGAAAGATGATATCTCTTAAAGAAGAAAGCCAAGTACAATAAAGGGAGACAGTGACTCTGAAAAGAAAAGGGAAAATGTTACTTTCAGAGAAGCTGAAGCAAGCAAAAAGGTCGCCTAGAGTTCAAACCCTGCATCAACAAGAAGAAAAGAAAAGGAAAGAGTTGACTCATGGTAGAAACTCTGAGAAGATAACAACTCAGGTAACCAGGTCCTTAGTTTCAATTTTGAGAGAAGAATTAGCAAAATTGGCTAAAGTGACTGAAATAAAGAAGAAATTGGAGTTTGAGAAAGCGAAACCTCAACCACAGCAGACTTCCAGACTGATTAAGGAGAATAAAAAGTAGAAAATTAGTATGAAAAAGAGCACTCCTACTATTGTTCAGAACGCAGTCCAGTACAGGTCAATACTTTTCAACCTTTAATAAAAGAAGATTTGAGAGTCAAGATTGTTGAAGAAACTCAACCTGTCAGAAGTAGCAACTCTATAATAATCAGAGAAACCCTAAAAAGGTCAATCAAGGCACAATTTCAACCAATCTTGGTAAATAGTAGTACAATGCATCTGTTGAGTGAGGAGGAGAAAAGCATGTATGGTGTTCTAAATGATGAAGGAACCAGACCATACCCCACACAGATGACAAGGTAGAAGTACACTATTTTCCCAATCACAAAGAAAACTGTGATCAAGGTTGTTTCTGACATATAACCACGACCTTTCATTATTCGCAATGAGGAAAAAGGAAAGAAGAAACTGTATCTTGAAGGGATAACTGGTGATTTGAAAGAAGACAGATCGAAGCTAAAGTGAGTAACATTGATGAAGCATGCTATGCAATCCATCAGACTGGAACTTATATTTCCCACTTCATTTCAAAAGCATCAGGAAGCAATTGTGGTCAACAAACCATTGAAGACTCTTTTCAGGTAGGTGGAAGATTTTCAGAAGGGCAGCACAGATCCATTAAGGTTGGAGACCAAAGCTACTCAAAAGAGTCCTTTGTGCATCTCATTACGTACATTAGACCCTTGACAACTGTGTCTTCATTTGGAGATGTTCTACACCTATTCGGAAGACAAGTTCCACGACTAACTAGTCCTGATGATCTTGATCTCCCATAATCGAACCTATTTGTTCAACCTCCTACCCTTACAATAACTGAACTAGATGTCATATCTTCAGATGCATATACTACGACTGTAGGTTTTGAAGTCGTACAACAAAAGCCTGATGAAGACATTGAAGAAAAAGTTGATTATCTGTGTGCTTCTGTGGGTGACTTGTATAAAGAAGTAGAGTATATTCGACAAGACCTCAAGTCACTTCGCACTGAGATGAGAGAAATGTTTTCTGAAGTTATGAATCATCTGAACCCATAATCTTTTTTATCAATAACAAATAGGGAGAGAAAGGAGAAAAAGGTGAAAGAAATGACAAAGATAAGGGGAGAACAAAAAGAGAAGAAAGAAGAACATAACAGGAGAAGAAAGATAAGTTCATTTAATTCTGATTTTGTATGATTATTTGTTATCATCAAAAAGGGGGAGATTGTTAAGTCAAAATGACTTTACGATTAATTTTGATGAAAACCAAATAATAATGCATGGAAGAAAAAAATGAGACAGAAGCAGAAGAAAATGAGATGTTAGAAAATGAGACGCAAGATGCAAGTCAGAAATAAGACGGAAGAAATGAGACGAAACAAATGAGACGATAGAAAATGAGACGCAAGACGCAAGTCAGAAATGAGACGAAAGAAATGAAACGAAAGAATCGAAGACAAAGAATCAAATCAAGTTGAGTTAGTTACAGAACTCAACTGAATAACTGTTTCTTTAAAGATCAAGAAACAAGAAGAAAGAAGTAGTTATCAAGAAGCAGTTGAAGAAGAAGACTATAAATACGAGTCAGAATAAAAGACTTTTTAGTTTTTTTAGCGAAAAAGTTTGAGAATTCAATTACTGCCTTGAAACATTGTATTGTGCGATATATGAGGACTATCTTTTCTGTAACAAAACTCGTAATATCTTTCTATGAGAAAGAAGAAAAGCTGAGAGCCTGAAGAGGCTAAGTGAGGAAAAGAATACTTGTTGTACGAGACCTGAAGAGGCTCGATGAAAAGAATACTTATACTTTTGTGAAGTATAGTGAAATCTCATAAAGAATTCTGAGGACTGGACGTAGCTCACAGTTTTTGGTGAACTAGTATAAAATTACTGTGTCGATTCTCAACTCTCAACTCTCAACTTTTGTTTCTATTGTTAATACAAATACTTCATAATATTGTTTTTCAATCGTTTTAAGAAAGCAAATTTTTAGAAGGGAATTGTTTTAAAAAAACAAATACACAATTCAACCCCCCTTCTTGTGCATTTTGCATATCAAATACTAACGTGTGATTTACTTCATCTAACCTTTCAAATTAGTAGTATTTAGTTAGCCTCTACAAGTTCTCAATAGATGAAAATGTAATTTGCACGATATGAGCTTTAATGATCTCCCTAAAAAAAATTCACTTTTTAAAGCACAAGAGATTTGACAATGATATCACTTTCAAAAGTATTGATGCTATAGATGTATTTCAAGAGTTTTTTCTTAAAAAGTAGTAACTCTTCCTTAAATAGACATTTATTTCAACCAGCTGTGGCTTTACGTACATCCTTAGTCAACTGGATAGATTTAAATCTGAATAATTTCGCTGTCACCTTTGCCGAAAATCTTCCAGTAATCATAGGGCTAATATATGACCTTTATAATTAGTAAGATTATTTCCGATAAACCAGAAGGTTCCTGCAAGAAAGAAAACATATTTCTTATGATTTTATTTCCTTTTAAGAATGAACCTGTTAATAATAAAAGGAAATAACTCCAATGATAACAAGATTCTTCCAAATATTGTAAAATAAATAAGGTAAGTTCATCAGGAAGGTTCCAACAAGAAAGGAAGCATTTATCCTATGATTTTATTTCCTTTTAAGAATTAGACTATTAATTATACAAGGAAATAAGTCCAATTTGAATTTTGAAATATTATGAGGTTATTATCAAAATCATTAATAACAAACCTTGAGCTAACAAAATTATTAAATTAAAAAAATTATTAACTAGAAATTTTTAATTCTTAGCTATGTTAAATCATTTATTTGTTTCGAAAATGAATGAAGCTCAATTTTTGTACATTTGAGCCTCAATTAGGATATATGATATGCTTTCTTTTGAAGGTGATGGAGGTGACATCATTCATTGCATAAATCGTTATCCCTACTTTATTTATTCATATCTCTATATGTTCTAATATTTATCACTTCTCTCCACTTCCTTTCCTTTTCCTCAACGCTATCTTACCATTTTGTTTACCTTTCTTCTTATCATCTTCTTCAATAACCTCTTTTAGTTCATCCTCTAAATCCATATCTATTACCTCCTCTTAATAACTTCCTTCTCTAATAACTTTTTGCAATCTTCACTACTCAATTCATTAGCACCACTATATACTTCTAAGAAGTAGTGACGATCTAGGAGTCACACTTGGCCACATTCCTATCCTTGGGAAATCCAACAGTAGCAATACGATGAATCCAGCTCTTGGCAGTCAGAGACTTCAAGATTCAACAACAGGAATAACATAGGTGCAAGAAACAACGAATAGGGGTATCTCTTATCATCCTCGGGTCTTTCACCAACGAACATTTTCAGCTTGTAATTAGTGCCTCGTTGTGTTGCTAGTTTATCTTATTATTAGACATGTCTAGGTTGCTTGTTGGAGTGAGTTTTGGCTTATCATGATAAAGATGAATTCCCTAAACGCTTAGATTATGGTAATCTTTGAATAGCTATATTTTTGGTTAGGATGTACCTCCTATAAGGTCATCTTTTTGGTGGCCTTCTTTTGACTGTATGTTGTGGCTAGTTAGGCTCTCATAACAAACATGAGTTCTGTATGTTATTAGGAAGGGCCATTTTTGGTAGTGGTAGAGAACTACTTCTGGGCATCCTCGTGGCTTGTACATAACTTCTTATTATTTGTAATCAGTTTACTGAATTATTAAAAAAAATTCATTAGCACCACTATTGTGATTGTCAGTGTCCAAAACATCCTTCTTCTCCTCATTGTCATCCTCTACGTTGTCTTCGTCGATCATTGTCCTTTTAAAAACTAAAGAACCCCTACACAATTGAAAATTTATGTAAGGCTAGTTTTATTAGACCATCCATATATAATAAATGGTTGGCGAATCTTGTGTTTGTAGTTAAGAAGAATGGAAAAATAAGAATTTTATGTAGGCCTTAGAGATTTAAATGTAGCTACTCTTAGTGATGCATATATGATGCCAATTGTAGATTCTTTAATGGATGCAATAGCTAGACATTCTTTGATCTATTTTATAGACTGTTTTTCAAGTTATAATGAAATTTTTATAATCAAAAATGATATTTATAAAATAACTTTTAGATGTTTAGGATCAATTGGGACATTTGAGTGAGTTGTAATGCCTTTTGATCTAAAGAATGTGGGAGCCATATATTAGAGGACTATGAATGTCTTTTTTTATAATTTGAAAAGGTGTATGTTGGAAGTTTACATATATGATATTGTCGCGAATTCAAAGAAGAGTACAGATCACACAAAAGATTTATGAAAAGCCTTTTGTAGGGTGAAAATGCACAAATTGAAGTTAAATCCCAAAAAGTATGTTTTCAAAGTGAAAGAAAAGAACTTTATGGGATTTTTAGTTCACAGAAGAGGAATTGAATTGGATCAAAAATGACAAAATCCATTCTTAAAGCAAAACCACCTCAGAATAAGAAAGAGATTTTGAGGTTTTTAGCCCAGGTGAACAACATGAGAAGATTCATTATTATTCTAGCAATAAAAGAAAAAAAATTATTAGAAAAAGGTTAATTTATTTTAAAGAATTCCACTGGGAGGAAAAGCATTAGGCGACGTTTGATAGTATCAAGGAATCCTTAACAAAACCCCCAGCATTAGTGATCACTAGAAAAAGAATTCCGTTAAAATTATATATTTCTACTGTGAAAGAATCTATTGGATGTCTATTGGCCTAGAGTAATGAGGCTAGTTATGAAAAAAGCTATTTATTATCTGAATAGAATTCTTAAGTTAATAGAAAATAAATATTTACCCCTTGTTAAATTATATTTGACGTTGTATTTTTCTTATTCAAAATAAAGGTATAGTTAGATGCAAAATAAAGTCTATGTGGTTTCACAAACTAATTAATGAAATAGATGTTGAATAAGTTTATCCTCCAAAGAAATATTGGGAAATGACTTATGACTTTTATAGATTTCAACTTGAAATTTGTTGGGTCTAATACAAAGAAGTCAACTAGTATTGGAATGATCATAATTGCGCTAAATGGGGGGAAAAACTCCTCTCTCCCTTAAAATAAACTTCCTATGCACCAATAATCAAGCAAAATATGAAGACTTATTGATTGGACTAGAACTTCTAATTGATCTTAGAGTTAAAGAAGTTCTAATCAAAGGAGATTCATAATTAGTGTTACTCCAAGTGGCAAGGGAATGTAAGTGCATCAATTTGGCTTTACTAAAATTCTTTTATGATATAGAATTTCAACATATTTTGTAAGGTAAAAATTACAAGGCAAACGAACTTTAGTAGATAACATGCGAGTTGAAAATTTCTAAATACTTAGTCCATAAGTGTATTATGGTACAACGAAGGTCCCACCTATCCATTTATAAGAGTGGAATTTCACTAGAAGTCTTTAATATTGATAAAGAAATTGTCCAAAATTGGAGGTTAAAATCAAAGACTTTTTGGAAAATCCTTGTAAGAAAATGTCATTCAAAATTAAGAGAAAAACACTCAATTTTGTGATAATTAAAGGAATTTTGTTTCATTAAAGAAATGGAAAATTTCTTCTAAGATGTCATGGGAAGCCCGAGGCATTAATAGTAATGCAAAAAGTTTGTAAAAAGGGATATGTTGAGCACATTAGTTTGGAATAAAGATGAGTGAAATAATACATCAACATGATATTATTGGACAACTAACTTTAAAGATTACGTATCATATGCTAGAGGTTGTAAATAGAGTTAGAAGTATGAAAGAATTCAAAAAAATTTGACATTCGAGTTACAATATATAATTAAACATAGACATGGAGGATAGATCATCAATCTCATCGGAAATATATGTTTACCATCTTTAAAAATCCATAGTTTTATTTTATTAGCTACAAATTACTTTACTAAATGGATGGCAGCTCAACCTTTAAAGAAAGTTGATCAAACATATGTAGTTAAATTCATCATGGAATATATTGTTCATCAATTTAGACTTCCTCAATCATTAATAAGTGATCAAGGAACCATGTTTACAAGCTAATTAATAAGTTATAAATTTTGTTAAAGATTATGAGGTAAAATTGTTGAAATCGACTCCATATTATACTTAGGCTAATGATCAAGCCCAAGCATCCAACAAACTAATTTTTAAGATTTTGGAGAAAATTTTAGAAGATAATTCAATAGAATGGCATTGAATTATATCTAAAACCTTGTGTACGTATCATACTTATAAGCGTAATATTATAGGAATAAACCCATTTTCCTTAACTTACAGACAAGATGTCGTTCCGTAGGCTAAAATTCTAGGAGATCTAGTGTGAAATTTGATTATACCATCTAGAATAAAAGATAGAAAATGGGGGAATTGTTTAAGTGTGGGGGAATTGTTGTGTGTAATTTCTATTGATTTTGCATGCATCCATATCTTGATTTTGGTGACAAATTTTTGCATTTTTAATCCAAATTTGAATGAATTAAGTAAAAAATAGTCGTGAATATTGCATGAAGGTTAAAAGAAATTATTTATGAATTTTGCACGAAAATGAAAGGTAACATAAATTTTGCATAAAAAAAGTGGTAATTAAGGTGTCACCACCATGACTAAGCTTGTTATTCTTACTCTCCTTTTGGATTGATTACGTTATCTTGTATGCATTGATTGGGTATTGTATGAGAATGATTTTGATGCTTTATTGTTGGGCCCCGATTCGCATTAAGCTTGTGTAATTATTTTTTAGGCTTAGTTTGCTAATTTTCTTTTTGTTAAAATTAATTTGAGATTTAGTGCTTAGTTA
>JANSVB020000137.1:5706301-5716394 GCA_025504935.2 Erythroxylum haughtii | reverse complement strand
GACTGCATGTACAATCATATGCATGTGCAAAAATTACCATTCATATTTATATAAAAGCTCTATGATGCATGTTCATGCCGAGATATATTTACTCTCATCTAACCCGTCCCAAATGACCAAATTACCCTTCCCATCGGTGATGGAATATTTCATATTACCACTATTTTAGATGGATATCTACATGTCATGAACTGCAAATATTTCATTAGTTAAATTAATAAATTACTATCGATTTAAAGTTTTGAACTAAAATGTTAATAATTTAAAAAGTTGATCATTCAATTGAAATTTTTAAAAACTTGAACATTGAATTCAAAAAGTTTCAAAAGAATAGGGACTTTAGGAATAATTATTCCTTTTTTCCACTACAGGGTTTTTCAAAATTATGGGTGCATCCTTTTTGGTTATATTTCTAATTCACTTTTGTGAATATTCATTGTTGACATCGAAGGGAAAAATATTTTAACATAAGGATTTATGATATTTGTTTTCTTTCCCATATGAAGCATAAAAAAGGGGTCTATCACACATTTACTGGGCGGAGCTAGAAATTTTTATCAGAAAAAATTATTAATTATTTATTTTAAAAATAAAATAAAATCATTACTATATAATATATTAATTGTCTTTCATTCCATAGCATAACTTATATCTATGTGCTTAGAGTTCGCTATAAGAAATATAGTCATATATATCCACCGTCTCAATCCCACCAGGCTCTTTCGATGAAATATGCTAAATTGAGATTACCCTATTTATTAATAAAATTAACTTTCAAATGAGTCATGGAATTAGAAATTAATAGTTAACAATTTGATTTTATTATTAAAATTTTATGAAATTTTTATTAGTCAAAATGAGACAACTTTTTAATTTATGTTTATAAAAATTAATTTACAAAATTTATCTTTTAAATATTATTTTTATTCTAAGAATTGTTTAAAATAGTGATTTCAATTTTATTTGGTATAATTTTTTTAAAATTAAATTAAATATGTAATAAATCCAAAATGCCTATGTATTTGTTAAGAAATAAAATAATTTTGTTCATATTGTTCTTTCATTTATCACTACAGTTTTTTTATCATTTATATAAACTCAACTTATATTGATAGAGTTATTGTTTTCAAAATTATACTTGATGTCACATTTTAAAGAATAAAAAGGACCAATATTTATGTTTACACTTACACATTTAAGGACATAATGGAAACTAATAATAATAAGTCCATTTTAGTCCTTGAAAGTTTCATCAAAATTTAAAATTGAATTCAACATTTTTTAGTATTTAAATAAGTCAGGTACATTATGAAAATGACTTTTAAATAAATAAAATTATTAATTCTAATGTCTATGCAACAGATTTTTGAAATGATGGGCTAATTTATTGCTAGTATGACAGTTTTAGCCCAAAACTTTTTGATGGGCCTTTATAAAAAATCACACAGAATTAGTGAAAATTATTTATTATATTTAATGATTATCTCTCTCTGAGTATTTAATCAAAATGAATTTTATAAAGAATTGTTTAAATACCATGCTAAGATTAAAGTTAAATTTTAACAAAGATGCAGCAAACTTTCAACAAGTGTAATTAATGAACTGAAATAATTTGAAACTGCCAATACCACAACTCTCTAGCAATGCCCTTTGAATATGGAGAAAGTTTTGACATTCAATGTTACTCTCTTACTGCATGTGAATGCTTTGTGCTTCCAGGACAACAAGTTTAGAAAAGGTCACACTGGCATAGGTACTGTGTTCTTTCGAACGGAAACTCTTTAGGTTGGATCTTCTGTTGGATTCAGCATTTTATTTTTATTAAACTTTTGAAGTCATAATTTAAGGCAGAAAGTTTGGAGGGACGTTGGATATGACCTGTTCCAAGTTCGAATTTTTCATAGAAGCAATGGTGGTCGTTATCCAAACTTACTGTAGCTTAAAATACATTTTCTGATTGGTCTTTCGTTGGATGCCCCGGCCAAGGCCAGCACCGAGACAGTGTGATTTAAGGAGGCTTTCTAACTAAGTCACACACAAAAAATTAAAAAAAAAACTGCAGTAAATCGATATAAGCGGTGTGTCATATTTTCAACAAAAAAAAAAAAAGGAAACAAGAGACAAAATACAGTGCATTGGATAGAAATATTAATATTGTTTTGAGCTTGTCAATGGATTCCATACATTGCCAAGGGTCATCGAGTAGTAAACGACAGTATAAACACCTAAGATGCCGGCCTACATTCTTTTCGCGGCTATGGAGTCTATAGTATTTGCAATCTGTACGTAAGTTCCATTTAATGGTTTATATTACATAGGATAGGAGGAAAACATATAAAATAGAGAAATGGTGAGTGCACAATTTCCGTAACCAAAACAAGATTGTTTCTTGGGAGCCAAGCCAACCATAGCCATGATGGAGATGAGGATTAACAGGGACTCAATATCGTCAAGAGAAGGATCTATACTAAACCAAAAGAAGTTCGCAGAGCCCAGAAGAAGCTTGAGAGCCGAGCATGTAGCTGACCTCACTGATTTCATGAACGACATGTTCTTTGGGACGTCGAAACCCAATAACTTGACTGCTGCCAATAATTTGGATGGCAATGACGATGTTTTCGATCTAAACACGCGGAGCAACAGCAGCAGATTGACTCAGGAATGGCTCGATGAGGCCAGACGCGTGGTGTCCTCTTCCCCTGCTCGAGGGGATATGTCTCCAGCTAGGCTTGTGGGATCACCCAAATTCATCGGTGGGACTCAGGCCAGGCTTTCCACCTCCTCCATTGACCGAAGAGAACATTTGTCCAGATCTGCAAGAAGGTCCGTTTCCCTTTCCTCTTCAATGAAGGATTGAAATTGGTCTCAACTTGTTGCACTCATTGGTGGTTGAGCATATATACTTGTAGCTTGATTTCTGTAAGTCGAGAGAATAGAAGCCAAATGTTTTTCTGTTTTCATCTACAGGCACAGAGCTCAGGAAGGATTCAGTGAAGAAATACTAACAAAATCAATGAATCACAATCGCAACAAATCAGTAGACGTCACCACCAACTCTCCCTCCGAGCCATTTCATGTGGCACAGGTTCAGAACTGTATCTCCCATGTCCTCAACCCCTCCATTCCCACATTGCCACCCGATCCCGTCAACCCTCACCGTGGAAACGACCTATTCAACGATCCGACGGCGCCACCTTTGCCTCCGAGACAGTCAATTCACCGGAAGTCCCGCTTCCAAACGGATACTTCCTCATCAGTTACCTCTCAGGGAATCGCAGTCCCTTCACGTAGAAGTTTCAGGGCAGATACCGAGTTGCTCTCTCCACCGAAAAACTTGGTCGAGTCAACTCATCGGAGGTCCATATCAAAGTCAACGTGTTCAGTGGAGAAAATTGAGCCAAACATTGATGCAAATGGGTCGCAGAAGGAAGGAGATGGCACGAGGCGCCTCAGCCTTAATGCGTTCCTTAAGGAGCAAAGAACAAAGATGGAAAGTATAATAAATAGTGAGGTTCAGAGCAAGGCCAAAATCATCCTTCCTGCTCCTTCAAATAGTTAAGTACACTTTAAACATCAAACATAACATTTAAGTCGTGAATGTTTTATGATGTGAAAGATTAATGGCGACAAATGCAGGTACTAGTTCAATGGTAGCAGCAATATGCTATGCATGGTGGTTGGAGAACAAATTCATGAAGAAGAAAGAAAAGTGTGAGGGAGAGGAAGAGGGGCATGTTGTGGTGCCTGTGATGAACATAAAGAGATCCAAAATGTGGAAACAAAGACAAGCTGCTTGGCTATTTCATCACGTAGGCCTCGACGTCAAGTCCTTGCTCTTTGCCGACGAGGTGCTGTCACAGAGTTCTCCACTTCAATTCTCTCTAACTTGTTTGAAGAAATCTGTTACAATTACAATTTTCTTTTTCTTTTTTCTTTCCTTTTGGGACGTATTCACTTGAAAAAACTTGGACAGCACAAATAGAACTTCTCAACTTACAGTGAATTTCAGGTGGATTTGGAAAGTCTAGTTATAACTGGGCATTTGACAATCCTTGTGGTTGGGCAAGAGATCCTCGGAACTAATGGAGAGGTCAGTACATGTATAGGAGACATCAAACCTGAATATATTGTCATTTCTGGAATAGCTTGGACAATGTTGAAACACGGTTAACTCAAACTCCATGGCTTCGTTACGTTCTCTCGATGTAGGTCGGGTCGGTGTGCACTAGTCTGACAGATAATTATTGTGAAGAGGCGTATGATATGCTTCAAACTCCGGATCTGAAAAAACTTTTGGTAAACTACGACAATCAATAAGGACCGTATTTTCTGGGGATATGTTCTCACTGTTTTCTTGTATTACAGCTTGCAGGTATCCTGCTAGATACTCAGAATCTGGATGTAGCAAAAAAACCTACGACGAGAGATTCAGAAGCAGTTCAGTTGCTACTAGTCGGTTTGGCACCAAACTATCGAAATGCCATTTTTGATCAACGTATTGCTATTCTTTCACCCTCTGCAAAATACATCATATTTATCTGTCTCTTGATTCGACTTTTTCTCTCTTCCCCGTCCATCAGTGATGAAAGATCAAAGAGACAATTCCTTCTTTGAAGCTTTGCAGCGAAATTACGGAAGGGCTCCAATTGACAGTAAGATATCTTGCACCTAATGGATATTCTGCCTCTGCATTACTGTTTTAGATAATAATCAAAGGGAGAACGTTAGCTGCTATTGATCTTGTCATTTGATTGCCATTGTTTCATGGTGATCGACGGATTTTCTCACCATGGTAATCCTGCCATTTTCTTCTCCACTTACCTTGAACACAGAAACCTCATCTCGTTCTTTTTCCTCTCCTTGAATGCTGACAAAAGGCCAAAAATTGATCTTGCACTGAATTATCCTTGTTCACTGAATGATTGATACTGAAGATAAACAAAGTATCTAATATTGATCAAGTCCTATAAAATGGTGTCACTAATAACTATAAGCAATCTTGACTTGTAATTTATACGACGCACTTGCGTCTTCTTGACTCTCGTAATGGCTAATATTTCCTTCTTTATTAAAGTTACGTGGCCAAGTTCTAATTAGTAAATGACTACAGGCAACAGAGAAAGTGTAGCACATATGGAGAACAGAGGCATAGAAAGCAGATTAGGTTCCACCTTTCCCAATGAAGCTGCCATACATAATCCAGACAAGAACCCCAGTGGAAAGGTTGCAAAAACGAAGAGAGATGCACCAAAATCAGGCAAGCTTTACTTAACCCACTACATTTTCAAATGACAGTTAGGCTATAAGCACTTGCAGGAAGAGTACTAAATAGAATCAATTGGTCTTAATTTTTTTGTTTCACATATATAATGTTTCATTATCTTTTTAAAATATAATTTATGTTTCCAAATTGTTGATAACATTTGCAGCTAAACAAAACAGAGTCTCACCCCCCACAGCGACACCAGTGCAAGCAGGTCATGATGCCTCCAAGGGAAAGAACAAGTTCTCCCTGGCAAAGATTTTTGGTTTTGGTTCAAAATGAAGGGACAAAAATTATTGGCATTTATTTGATTTTTATTGTAGATTTCCATACCGTATAATTTTTGTAATTATATTGAAATATTTACTAGATATAATATCTTCAAGAGTTATTAGTTTTGGACTTTAACAGATAATGGCAATCTTGTTCTTCACCAAATCATATTTTCACTGACCGCCTGTTGGTGATATTTCTTTTCGGCCATTAACCACATCTAATACCTTCACTATTCCCACTATTAATAAGATCGTTCATCTGAGGATTGGCGGACCCTAGTTATTGAGATGTGTAAACATGGAATATACATGGGCTTAATTTCTCTGCAAAACTAAAGTTCTTTTGCATGTGCCTCGTCCTATTTTCCTCATACTAGCTTGCCTACATACATGCATATGTTTATATATATACACATACAACTATGTTTCTTTTCCATGTGAAGTGTATAAAAAGCAACTTCTTGCTATTAGTGATTCCATTATCAACGGGCTTCCCCTAAAACTCTCTTCACATGTCAATACATACCTCATCTTCCCAGTGCCAGATACTGACATTCAGATAATAATGTGGAGGACCTTGTCCAAGTTTTCCATACGAGAAGAGAGCTACATATATATCTATAATTGTGTAAACAATTGGTCATACTTCAAGACCAGATCAGGAAACAAAAACCAAATGAGAAATTTGTAGAAAAATAGTATAGATGGGTCTCTGGATAGGAAATCATAGGGCATCCAAATGATACATCTGTCTTGTCCAATTATGCCAATTGTGTTCAACTACAGCTGTAACTGAACTTCGGACTCTTCCAACTCTTTTCTTGGTTTCTCAACCCAATCATTTATCCATCTCGCAACCTAATCTGTGACCTCACCACCTAACATGGTCCATAACATGAGAGTGGGAGCCCCAATTTTTTGCCTTATACAACCTTATTCTTGTGGGTGCTTGATGGTGGTAAAACATTGTTGAACTATTGCTTCTCATTCAACTTTCCAGGCATAGAGAAACAAGCAAAATTCTAATGCCCCACCAGCATTAAATCCTTCTAGTGAACTTGAACTTCCTGTCTGAGAAGACAGCGTTGTAGATGTGAAGGATGATAATGGAGGCGACGAAGATGATGGTGATAGAGATGAAAATGAAATTACTGGCTTAAAAATGAACAGAGCATGCCTTAAACCAGGACTGAATAGCCAGTCATGGACGTCCCAGAACACCTCCATTCTTACTTTGTGGAGATTTATAGATTCATTACCTCTGAACTTCCATTGAAGATGCTTCACGTGAATGACCAAGTGGCCATCAATTCTTATCTCCATTTCTGGTTCAGTCTCACGACTCGAATTGACATTATTTGTACCCCCACCAGCGTTGCTGTTCTTGCACTCAATTGAGATCTCATAAAACCTACCTTTCTCGTGGAACTTTATTCTTGTGGAAAACTTTTTCTTGCCAAAGATATGCTCTTTCCTTGAGATCAAAATGGGATCGATGAGAGCAGGTCTACACCCTGTTTTCCTGTAGGCATCCTTCTTTAGATCTCCAACAAGTAGCACAACCTCTTCATCACAAACAACGGCCACATAGTATTCAGAGACAGGCTCAGTTTCACCGTTAAATTTTGCAGCTTTGAGGTCCCAAAAGATGTCTACAGCTTTAGTATCCACCATAAATCGTTTGGATCCTTGTTTCCTCCAAAAATACCACGGCTTTAGCTCCACTTTGCAAGTGTACTGGCTCTCTCCTTCAGCCCCTTCTACTGATACTGATAAACCATGGAGTAACAGATTCTTGCACCAAGTCAAGGTGATCAAACGACACTGGTCAGCTATCTTTGTTCGATAAACAGACATGAACAAACTCTGTCCTGACCTGGTTATTGCAGCAGGATCTTCAGCTAGCTTCTCACCAGAAGTAAAGCAAGCGGGAATTACAATATGGTAATCTTGCATGTTCAGCATGAAGAGTGGAACACTAGTCAATGAACTGTAAAAAAAAAAAAAAAGCTTGAGCAAGATGAGACTAAGTGAGTTGTAGAAACTGAATTATGGAAAAATGGGAGACAAGGGATGGGGTTGGGTTGGGAGCTGCTAGATTTTACTGATAAACAAGCTATATAAATATTGACCAACGGATGTTGCCAGAGAGTGCTCTTGGCAGCATTAATGGAGATAAAGAAATTTTTTCTAGGTGGCGAATAGACGGCAGTGTGTGAGAGAGATGTATTGAATTTCTCTGGACTCCTCTTACCTGGATCTGCACTTTTGAATTCTTGTTCTGGTTCTCGTTGTCTTCTTGACCTGTATTATAAAACTTGCTTGATGGTTTCTTTTCAAGAAAGCAACTTCAGTGAATCCGAGGAGGTTTTAACATACTATACCACTTAATTACTCATTCCCATGCATGGTTAAATGCAGAGACGCTCAATTTTCACCGGATTCGGTGTATAGATTTTTACGTATGCTCGTCCAGAGATAAAGTCCTCGTAAGCTTGACAGCTAATGAAGTAGGTGGGTTAAATCATGACCGGTCAAAGCTGTAAAGAATGAAAAGATCAGATGTTTGGTTTGGTGTTCCAACGTGGGTCTTACGTGAACTTCTTTTATGATTTGAAAAAGAAAATAGAATAGTTTTTAACTTTTTTCTATAATTCTTCTTGTGCAGAGGAATCTAGGCTATGGTACTAGGCAGAAAGAGACTGGAATCTACGACGGTAGATGCAGATCTGGTCCAACTTCTCTTAGACAGCAAGCCAGATGGAGGACAAAAGTAAACTCGTAAGAAGCCATTAGATACAAGCTTTGGTTTGCTGGACATTGGTTTTGTTCCACGAGTTCAAGGGACAGAATTCGAGGAAGAAGAAGTTGTTGACAGGGTCAGAACTCATTCAATGTGAATGTATAAATATATATATTAATCAACATCTTCTTCCAAGCGGCTATAACACGGGATGCTTGTCTTCATCTTTATTAACATATGGCTAGAGTACAGCTTCCTGTCTGACTTGTTAACCAGAGCTTTGAGCCAGGAGGGATAGTTCTAATATCAACACCATAAGAGTATCCACCATTGAACTAGGAGCCACTCTCATATCAACACCATAAAAGAGTAGTTAACAAAAGAAGGGTAGAGATGCCAAACGGTACCGGGTTCAAGTATTCGAAAAGACTTGGAGTGATAATAGGGATTTTATATTTAAATTTTTATAAAATAATTTAAAATTAATAACTTAAATCGATTTTGATATGAGCTAAATTTAATTTTAATATTTTAGATTGATTGAAGATAAATTCTAACTTAAATTTACATCCATCTTTAAGTTAAAAAAAGTATTCATCTTCGAGTTAATAGCTCAGCATTGCCATCATGTCTGAATGAGATAATTCATTGCTCGTTCTCTGCTAAGGTGGTGAGCTTTGTGCCCGTTTTGGGTGTATTTTTCTATTCAGTTATTCTTTTTTTTTGTCCACGAGGTGTCCTAGGAGAGTCCCAACTATAAGAAGGTACCTTTAAGCTATTCACACTCAGACTAATCCACGCTCGAATTGGATAGGTCCCTTGCGAAAGGCAAAGCTCTGATTCCAAGTTTTAAACAACTGCATACATGAAGAAGGTTCGAACTCGCAACCTCACTTAAACTAGGAGAACCTCTTATTAAGAGAATCACAAAACGGAAACAGCCGCCTGTTCCCGTGAGCTAGGTTGCCAGCTATCAAAGTCCACATGGCGAGTACCACGCGCGTCACCAGTATATCTAGATTTTTGCCATCACTAGAGCTCGAAGTTGAATTTGCCGTTTGAAATTATTATCAAAATGACCAAGTCAAGTTACAACAAAACTAAAATTTCTTCGGACTTTTAGGAGGATAAAAGATTTCATATTGTATTTTTGAAGATATAAACTTAAAATAAATGTG
Source organism: Erythroxylum haughtii (assembly GCA_025504935.2). NCBI lineage: Eukaryota > Viridiplantae > Streptophyta > Magnoliopsida > Malpighiales > Erythroxylaceae > Erythroxylum > Erythroxylum haughtii. The sequence goes on along the minus strand of JANSVB020000137.1, from coordinate 5,706,935 downwards.
TTGTTATTTTTAAAATTCTGTTTAGTTTTTAAAAAGGTGTGTTTGGTTTCTTGAGATGTCTAAGAGTTTTCTTATATTTCTATATAACTAATTTTCTGCTCTAATGAAAATTATAGACATTGAACCAAAGAGTTTTTGGTTTCTTGAACTCCGACATTTGAGACACCTTCTAGCTTCTCTCTATTTTCTCTCTGGATCTCTTCGTCTATCTCTGTTTTCTAACAAAGTGGTATTAGAGCACTTGCCTAGTTGTTGGTGTTTTTCTTCTTCCTCAAATCCCCACGAAGCCACCTCATTTGAACTAGTAAAAATGAAGAAATTTTGTTGGCCTATATGCTTGCTCTTCTACACTGTCACATCAGAGCACAAAAACATAGTTGTGAATTTGGAGAACACACCAACAGAGAGCAAAGAGAGGCCAATCTTCAAGCTACCTTTCTCACTATACTATTTCCAGTTGAGAAACGAAACTAACCCAGAAGAAGATAGAAGATTTGATGATACTTCAAATTGAAAGCTCGTCTTTGCAAACTTGATGAAAAGTGTTAGTGAGATTTTTTGAAATTTGGGAGTTAGAGAGATTTTCAAGATAAAGTATGTTCATTATTGCACAAGCATATATATGTACATGCAT
>JANSVB020000137.1:5678145-5688414 GCA_025504935.2 Erythroxylum haughtii | reverse complement strand
CTATAATATTAGCCCTGATCTCAGTCGTCCTGCAAGGGCGATGTCACTGTGGTTTACGCTGAGAGTATTAGGAAGCTGTGCCATCGGAGAGATGATTGACCAATGCTTTGCAAATGCACTCGCAGCAGAAAGCGAGTTGAGAAATCTCCCTAACTGGACGGTCATTTCTCCTGCCACAGCGAGCATTGTGGTCTTCAGGTACACGCCTGCAGGCTTTAACCTCGACGAAAAACAGCTTGATCAATTGAACTTGGCAATTTCGAGACGACTGTTGGTTGAGAATATCGCTGCTATGATGACTACGACACTTCGTGGTCGAATTGTTTTCCGATTATGTTCCATGAATCCGGAGATACGGTCTGAGGGAATGGCTACTTTGATACAAACTCTGGATTCAGTGGCGAGTACAGAGCTTTCTGAAAGTTTCAAAAAGTGTGAACAGCGGATATAGCGTACAACGTTCTGTGTTTATAGCGTGCATTTTTCTGAGCCAAAGCTGAGATGAACCAACTAGTCTCGACGTCACTGCCAAGTAGTAATAGGCGTGTTTTCCCCCAAAATGTCTTTAAGTTTTTATCGTGCCGACTTTTCGCTATTAAGATACTCGTTTCAAGTGGAAAGTGGTTCCGGCTCCTGCTATGGTTGTTTAAATCTAATAGAATGTTTAGTAAAATCATTGTTCTCTATGGGATGTCATTTAATTCGGCGCATCGAGACGATTGCCCATGTAAACAGGAGAAAAGGTGAAATGTAGAAAGATCTATATATTTTATTTTACTAGAATAAAAATTGTGGTTGACTATAACCTTATACTAGTAGTCAACCTTGGAAGGTAACCGTAAGCTTAGAGTCTTAGTGTGGTTTTCATTTAAACTGCTACCAGCATAACTGTAAACTAGAAGATTATATTCTCGTGTTAAGGACCCTTTAAATCCAGGACCAATACTCTTGGCAGTAGTCCTTCTTCTTTTCTTTTTTTTTTTTTTTTTTTTTTTTGGGTGTCGAAAGACTTTATATCCTCAGGCTTATGCAATTAGATTTACCATTTAAGGAGAACTATCTGCACCCAATGTGATACAATTTGCAGTTTTGTACTCTTTTTTAGTTTTCCAATCAGTTTAGTTGGAGATAATTTAATGCAACTTCTTTGATTCCCTCTTCTACTCGTTTGAGTTCTAAAATTTGCCGAACTATAACTATATGCAACTTCTTTTGGAATGAGGCATGGTGAATGAAATGTTCTTTTCTTATGATCTTTATTTTCTTCAATGATACAATCAAGTCATCCCCGTTTGGGTGAATGATCGTATGATCTATTTGTGCAACCCAGTCGTTGTTATATTGATTCATCGTAGGTGTCTTTTGTTAATGATAGCTTACAATAGTTTTGCTGTTCGAGATTGTTGTTTTATGCTTTATGATTAGACTTGTTTGTGCAGCTTAGCGTTCTCAACCTCAGGAAGTTTCCTTTCCCAGTATCCTGTTCCTTTTTGTTCATCGAGGATCACTTAACAATTGAAAGTGTTGAGTTTGGTTGTTGACTTCTAGGTTTTGAGAGACGTATTGATCATGTGTGTCATGGATGTCCTTCAGTGCCTGTTATACATTCACGTGGCCCTTCTTGCCATAAGCTGGTAATTATTACTCCCTTTCCTTTTTCTCCCTCGTCATCAAATACCATGACTAGTTTTGTGTAGCAGAGACAGAGTTGCAGCCATGCTTAAGAAACAGGATTCTTGCTTGAATAAGTTACATATACCTGCTTAGTCTTCCTTAAGAATGTAAGCAATTAATCTCCCCCAACTCAAGGTTAGTGGAGACAAACTGCAACTTCTAAACAGCTAAAATGTGTCAAGATATATGGTTCAGCCATCTTAATCACGTCTGGTTTTTTGCGCATCATTCATGAGAATTAAGAACTGACGAGATTCTGATTCGCAGATTTATAAGTACCATCATGACAAAGCTATTCATCTAATTTCATGCACATCAAGATTTGGACTTATACTCTCTCGTGTTGCTGGCCTAAACTGGGGTGGATTTGGAGGCATAATGAAGAACACACGAGACTAATCAAATAAAAGGGAAAGAAATAGCAAACCAGACATCTTTTGTGTGTCCAAGAACAGGTAATAGAACGGCAATGAAGGTGCTTTTGATTTTCAATCCTATTGTTTTTTTTTTATTGCTGTCTTAAGAAAATCTTAACTATAAGAAAGCATTTTTAAACTATCCACATCCAAATTAATTTCCGTTTGAATCGAATAGGTCCCTTACGAGAGACAAAACTCTAACCTCAAATTTTAAACAGCTAAGAGAGATTTAACGGCCAAATGCCAGAACAAAATGGCCGATGATTGACCCCAGTTAGCGGCTAAATTTGACTTAGAACTTCTATCCTGGCTCAAGTTTATTTCTCTCAATCGAATGAAAGCGAACACGCTTCCCGAGACTCAATACTTGTCTCACTAGGGTAATCTGTGTTTGCTTTCAATTGCGGCCTCAAGACAAGGTAAAAAGATTTCAACTTGAGTCTTTAAAGTCGACCTTTCTATTTGCAAAAAATTTAAGTTCTGCTTGATATTATAAAGAATGAGGGTTTGTGTCTTTCATTTGTTTCTGTTTACCATTCATTTACTTTGGGGTTATGAGGAAGGGAATAGGAGGATCCATAGGCAAAGAGGGGAGAAGATCACAAGGTAACAGAGACCAAATTTACCTCCCATTTCCCAATAACAATTTGTAATAAGGTATGTAGCAACGCAAATCTTTTGTGCCTTTTCTGAAACTTGAATAAAAATTTTAGCTTAGCATTACGGCAAGAGTTAATTTGTTTTAATCAGCATTCATTACACAATGTAGCCATTGATATGGCTACCCATATACATACATAGGTATTTGAACTTTACTGATTTTCCACCCCCTCCTGTGTATAAATTCATGGAAACAATTTATCTTCCCAATATCACGCACTGGCTAGAGTCACAGAGATAGCATTATCAATAGGTGGTCTAAGGGAGTGTCAAGCACAAACCTTGTTGCTTCTCCGCGCATTTACTCCCAGACTTCATCTGAGCTTTAGAATATCATTGACACGACCAATTGTTGAACGAATGCAGCTCTCTTGCTTCTCTCTTCACAGTCCACCTCGTTGCCTCCATCAAGTGCATTAGATATCTCGTTGCTGCAAAAAAGACAGGAAACCAGTTATGTTCCTATTCCGTCTTCCAAGTCATTCAAATACATTCCATTGACACCATTTTTATCATTAAACAAATTTAACGAATGGTAAAATTGAAGGTTTGTGCACACAGCAGTCAAAAGATCAGTGAACAGAGAACAAGACAAAATACTTCGGCCTTTGGCCCCTCTGTATTTTGGTAGTGCACCTGTGAACTTTAACCGATTCCTAAAATGCTGCAATTCCTATACGGGAAAGTCCTAAACAGATATACTGCAAGACGCTGATGAATCTTTGTTAGCTAGAGCACCTTAATATATCCAGAGAATTCTGAATCATTTAGACTTTGGTATATAATCCAATGTTCTTCATTCTCTAGTAGTGTTATCAAACAGAAAGCAAAACAAGTCTTTCAGATTTCCTTTTCTTGTACTAACTTTGCTTCGAAGGATTAGCCAATTCATTTTGCATCATATATAATACTTGAATTAATAGTCATGACGCTAGAGAAGGACTACCTTTTCAAATTAGAGATGGAGGCAAATTTGTTAGAAGATTCGTCTTGTTGATTTCCTTTAGGGTCTGAATCTTTCACAATGCCTAGAAATGGTGTTAGTAGCAAGTCTGGTGCAAGTTCAACTGTGTTTGCTCTGCCATTAGTTGAAGACCCAAGGAATGAGCTCAGCTCTTTTCCAAGCATTACTGAACTACCACTCCAAAGGCCAGATTTTAGAGTTCTTTTTCTGCGCTGCAAAACACACATTGACAAAAGATTTCTGATGAATCTAAAACCTAAAATCATGCCCGGGGAATATCTTCTTCCAAATTCTGTTGCCAAACCAGTGGAAAATAACAGTGTGCAACCTTAATAATGGCAGGAAAGAACATATGAAAATTTTCATGTCCGCCAACTAGATTAGGACTAAATCTTAGTTTAACATCTTATAATCAAAGATACAAGAAATGATGGGACAATACCTTCAATGAATTTGTATGCTGCAATATAAAATGTCCCATTATATCCTTACCCAAATTAGCTGCACAAATGGGACAAACCTGAAACAGCAGTGTCGAAGTTACCCATCAAGTTCAAATTTTGATCAGAAGTACAGTAGACTGCATGCGCATAGCAGAACATCCATTTATCATTTCAATTATTCAGGCAGGTATAATTATGAGATTCAGCGTTTGAATTACCCATCATGTTCAATTTTCAAAGTATTTTTACTGAGAAACCTCATGTATGCTACAAGCAGCTTCAATAAAAGAATCCCACAAGAAGCAACCAAGCAAGAAATTACCTATGTTAATCCATTTATATGGACAACAATGTAGCCTGGTTGCTTGTAAAACAGCAACAATCTTTTTCTTTTTAATATAATTTTGCAATGCATTACATGCAACGTGAATCTATGTTTAACAAAATCTTCTCATCAGAAAATGGCAAGCACATACTGAATTTTTTAAGTCAAAGAAGTGCTCGTTCTCCAGATGGCTGCATAAAACATTGATTTCAACATCAACATAGCAGAACGGGCATGGAAAGCAAGATCTGGCATCATCGTCGCTATCTGAATCATCCGCAACCAAATGATGATCTGTTGACACATTGAAGAGCAAGGAATAAAATAAAGGAACAGAGAGGAAAAAAATGTGATGTGGATGACATGGTCAACGATCTACTGTCACAACTAGTGTCCAACATTGAAACCAAAGAGGTCATCATAAACTTGAAAGCAAGAGAAATATCCAAGACTACAGAACTGCAGAGAATCCAATTTGAATAATCCAAGAAAAAGAATGTACATACCCAACTTGGATAGGGGGTTTTGCCAGACCTACTAGAATATATTTGTTCCTCATCCAAGTTCAAATCATTATGATCGTCATCAATTCAATAATGTTAGTCATAATCACTCACCTGCTGTTTTATAAAACTTGAAAAACCAGACAACTTGGTTGAAATCTTTTAACCTCAACTTCAAAACATTTGAAATTTCCTTCTGTATCCATACCTTAAGTTGATGCAAATCCTTCCACATGGAATTCCCCAAGTGAAAAACACACTATGATGGGAATTCTGGCGCTCACTAACTTTATAGTAGTTTGTCATACTATTTGGTCTTCCGTTTCTGATTATCCTCAAACGCATCTACCTAATATATCTTAATCAACCCTAATTCACGTATTTAAGCTAATAAAATCTCAAAGAGTTCATAGGATGGGTAATCTTAACTCACAGAATAACAAAATACATATCCAGAAGATATTCCATCAGTTTCCAATTTTAGATGCATCTCAAATTTAAGGAATTTAAATAGAAAGGGAAGAAGATATATAATCATAAAATATCCAAATGTCATCTGACATGGATTAAGAACTTACACTAATGAACTTTTGTTTTTCTTTTTTTCCCTTAACAACATATCAATTGTATTGCAAGTGAAAAACAAAAAGCATAAACTTACCTCATAAAGTTGGTAAAGGCATGAAATTTAACTAAACCAGTAGCCAACCTCAAACACTAGCCTCTACCGTGTCCTAGAAACAAAAGATGGAACTAAAAACTGAAACTTTCAGACAATTGAAGTAGTCAAAGGGTTAGTGTAACATAACCCAACTGTAGAATGTCTCAGGCAAGCCGTTACTTGCCAGAAACAAGAAAAAACAAAACAAACGATAAAAACATTTTGCAGAAACAGAAGCATATAGGCAATGGAAAGGATAAAGAACTATCAAGTAACAAAGTGGTGTCTACCAGCTTGGACAGCAGAGAGATGCTTGACCGAGTTGATTCTCGAAGCCCAAAAGTCAACGTCCATGATAGAGTATCAACGACGGCGACACAATTCACCGGTGTCCAGCGGGAGGGCGGTGACGGGGTATGGTGGTGGAGCGTGGAAGCAAGTTGCTGCTTTTGCTTTGCTTCACTCATTATTGGTCATATATTGCGCTCTGTCAATGTGAAAAGCTAATGCTGGCCCACAGAAGCTAGTTTCTTTGATGAATGACGCGTGGCACATCATTGTATCCTCTTCCTGTTTTTTATCCTTAAACCCATCGTAAAAGCAAGAATTTTGTGAAATTTTTTTTTAATAGGATTGAAAGATAGCTAAGCAATTGAAAATTTAGAAAGATTCTATCTATGAATAAAAATTAAATAATTTAAAATATAATTAAAAGAGATTATTTTTATTTATTAAAAAATTTTAAATTTTAACTAACAATATTTTTATTTATTTTAATTTATAACAAATTATTAATTAATTAATTCATACACTAGTTGATTTTTTATAACAAGAGTTATTAAAATAAATTGAATTAAAAATTTTAAAATTAAACTAAAAAATTATATAATTTAAGATTTTTTTGGTTAGATCGTTTGAATCGGTTTAATTTTTAAGTCCCAAAGGAGCTAAAGACATATTGCATAATGCATATTTGATAGAATGTTCCAATGACATGTAGACCTAATGTTGGACAAAAACTCCAAAAGAACTGCATATAATTTGTTTGACAACTTATATTAAGTTTTTTTGGTGAGAAGGGGGAGGGCTGGGAAAAGCTAGGTCCGCAGAAAGATAATAGATTGACAGTCACTTTTGAGATGCAAACGAAACCCAAGAGCGGAGTCGACCAATAAAACCACATGGGCCCTCAAAATAACCTATATTACAAGAGCAAACATTGGAATAAGGGGAAGGACGGTCCGATTGAAGAAACTCCTCGACCTAGTCTTAGTTGAATAACACTGATTAGGCATTAGAGACCATCCAAAAAGGTTAAAAGACATTATTTAATCTTAAATTATTTAGTTAAAATATATCAATTATAAATTTAAAATTTACAAATAATGATTAACTTATAAAATATATTTAAAATTACGTATATTAATTTATTTAAAATATATAGTTTTATAAATTAATGGGTTATATAATTTCAGATTATTTTATACACTCAAAAATTTATTCAATTTTATAATCATAAAAAAGAAAAGAAGGGAAGGCACTTTTTTTAATATAAGAGAAAGCAAACAAAAATAAAACAATCACCCTAACTAGCACAGATATTTGCGATACAAAGCTTTATACTTATCACAGTTTAAATGAGTCATGACGACTGCCGGAGGCTCCTGGCGTATATAAAGACTTGTATTGGATATCATTGCGAGCGGGGCCAGATTATCCGCATATTGATTTCTTTCACTATACATGTGCTGAAATTTTACCTCTCAATCTTGGTGGAGTAGACTACGGTACCTGCTACCAAAAAGTAATACTCAGCTGATGGTATAATAGAAGAGGAGAGAATATTGATCACTTTTAGAGAATCTACTTCAAAAATAACTCATTGATATCCAAACATCAGGGTAAGTCCTAAATAGACTGTCCAAAATTCGGCGCTAAAGGAGAAGGCACATTTTACTTTTACCAAAGGAAGCTTGAGACAGGATCCTCTGTCTAATATTACAGTATCTTATTCTGTCTCATGAGTCTCAACTATTCATTTATGCGGATCTCGCGTTTATTTATGCGAGATCCATGTGGGATCTACATGAATGAATGACTGAGATTCATGAGACAGAATAAAACACCATAAAATTGATAAGAGGATTCGAACTCCAAAGGTCCAACCAACATGAAGACCAATAAAAGGTTACAGTGGTCGACACAGTGGAATGCAGAAAAGAAAACTTGTGGTGGCAATCCAAATTATGTGAAATCTCGATGAAATAAGGAAAAAAGGATTGACTTCATCTGACAGTCCATATTTCCTGTGATGTCCCTGTACATCATACTACCCCAATTTCTCATCCCCATGAAAAACAACTTTAGTTAATTGTTATGATTAGGTTATTAAAAATGCATAAAGAGATGAATGATTGCAATCAACGAAGAGAACAAAATGGGAATCTTGCCAAGAGTCAATAGTCAACCTGTTTATACACATGACAACAAAAATTACTATATGACTAAAGAAGGACGAAGAGAAAAGGAATATTTCTGGCTACTTGTCATAAAATGCCACCTAACAAACTTTGACTTGGTTATATTTGCTTTCTAGTTTGAGTTTTAATTGTGGAAGAATTAGCCAAGTAGGTCAAGATGAATAAACACTACAAAAAATATGAAGTTTAGTGACGAATATTACTTACGAAATGTCTAGATTTTTTGTCAGTAAGTTAAGTTAGCTACGGAATAAGTCGTCGGAGAAACAACCATATGTAATAATTGGTAACAAAATAATGATTTTCCATTGCTAATTTATTGACAGGTATTTTATGATCTCCGTTGCTAATTTACCAACAGATATTTTATGATTCGTTGCTAAATATAACGACAGTAATTTTGTGTTGTCGCTAAATTTAGGAATGGAATGTTTATTTCGGTTGGTAAATTTAGCGACGTATATAACTTCTCTATTGATAAATTTACCAATAGACTTGACAATTATGTCGATAAATTCACGACTAAATATACCAATAGAACTTAGTTATCTGTCGCTAAATTCCTAACATTTTATCGATGAATTTTATTTTTCCGTCGATAAATTTATTGATATTATTTTTAAAAATTTTCACTGCATTTAATTTTAGTTGAAAATTTTATTATTGATATATAAGTTATACATTTAATAGCTATCTGTTGATAATATTTGATTTATTTCTACATTTAATTTGCTCAAACATAAAGTTGATTGATGATATAAAATAAAAATTATCTTAATTGATAATAAAAAATTATTATCTATAACCATAAGTATTTAATTTATACAAAATGACTACAACTACGCTATTCATTTAGTAAATGTGGATGCTTGATGAGGTGCTGCACTTCCCCTTCAACTCATCCATCTCAGTACAGAGTTGAGCTATGTACTCCATCGACTGTTGCAACTGAGTTACTAGTACCTGTACTATGCTCTGAAGCTTATTAACTTCATTGGATGCAGACCGCCTATTAGATGTTGCTGTACTAGATATGAAGGATTGCGAATAACATGTGTTCGTAAATGAATCTAAGAGTAATATCCTTCCACGACGGTCCCTACCATCCACTACATAACGATATGTTTGACTCTCATAAACATCTTCAGAATGTTGAGATTGTCGTTGAATGTTGTCGTTAAATGTTTTCTTGTATTTAGTCCTATTAGAAGACGATGTTTATGTTAATAAGTGATAATTATTAAGCATTAATAATAAAGCAAAAATTTCACATACATTTAGTTCTCTACGTCGGGTGTTAACGAAGGTCACACTGTCATGTTTCTTAGTGTGAGAGTGTAAAAAGAGCTAACAGATTATAGGCTTCCTGCTCATAGAATTTTCCTGCATCAGAATAAAATATTATAAGTAAACTACAATTTACAAAAATTTTAGCAAAATTCCTTTAATTTTACGATATTTATCCCTTGATGAAGAAAGAAAGTAACACAACAACACAGCCATATATAACACTAGACATTTATAATATTATCATTCTCCATAATACAGATATTTTTATTTCAAAATTTACACATCAAATTAAATTAAAATACATCAAAGTAAAAAAATCAGAATATAAGTGTGAAGAGTGAAGTGTAAATACTTACAAGTCTCTTTACATACTCGTGGTAATAGATCCTCTTGTGTGTACAGAAAGACTCTCTCCCCCTAGTCCTCCATGTCTGTTGGTAGAATTACGCTCTAAAATGAACATTACTTCGGTGATGTCCAATATTGATGCCAACGACTCTATATTTTTTTAGAAATATAATTAAGGAGGTAATACACCAGTCATATGTATCGCACCAACAAAGTCTCTATAATGTATACGAGCTCATCTGTAACACCTATTAGATGCGAAACTCAACTGCTTAAACTTAATACTATCACTCTTTCTCTGATACCATATCTGTTGGAACCCAATCCGGAGACCGGATCCCAACCGGAAAGCGGAAAGTAGGAGAGACGGAAAACAGAACGAAACACAAGACATGTATCGGATCATATAACGAATCAAAACGAAGCTAACACATGAATCGGAAACGAAATCGAATAAATGGTCGAAATCAAAGCATACAAATGGTGGGTTCGAACTGAATTT
>JANSVB020000137.1:5607497-5627473 GCA_025504935.2 Erythroxylum haughtii | reverse complement strand
AGGCTCTTACTGGCCCTGCTAAAGAAGAATGGATGAAAGCAATGACAGAAGAAATGGCTTCTTTAAGCTCAAATCAAAGTAAAGCAATTGGAAACAAGTAGGTTCTCAAAATTTAAGTGCAAAGCTGATGGTAATATCGAAAGATATAAGGCACGTCTTGTAGCAAAAGGATACACACAAAGGAGGGAATTGATTACGAGGAAACGTTTCAACTGTTGTGAAGTTTGCTTCAATCCATCTTATTCTGGCTATAATAGACAGTATGGATCTTGAATTACATCAAATGAATGTAAAAACTGCTTTTCTCAATGGAAAATTAGATGAAGAAATCTCTATGGAATAACCTAAAGGTTTCATCAAGGCAGGTCAAGAAAATAAAGTATATCGATTATTAAAATCAGTTTATGCCTAAAGCAGTCCTCAAGACAATGGTATGTTTGTTTTCATAACGTGATCATTTCGTATAATTTTCAAATGATCGATGAAGACCATTGTCAGTATATTAAAATATCCAAAGATAAATTTGCGATTTTATCTTTATACGTGGATGATATATTGATTGCTTGTAATGACTGTGTGTTTCTTGCGTAAATCAAAGATTGGTTATCATCTGAATTTGAAATGAAAGACATGGGTAAAGCGGCATACATTCTTGGAGTCAAGATTTCAAGAGATCATTTGAAGAGATTGTTATGGCTTTCACAAGCGATGTACATTCAAAGAATTCTTGAACGATTTCGTATGCAGGATTGCAAACTAATTGATAATCCTATTGCTAAAAATGAAGGCCTTAGTAAGAGAAATTTCCCGTCAACGCCATAAGAAAGGGAACAAATGAAGAATGTTTCCTACTCTAGAGTTGGAAGTCTTATGCATGCAATGATGTGTACAAAACCAGATATTTGTTACGTTGTTGGGATGGTGAGTATATATCAATCAAATCCAGGCCAAGCACATCGAAAAGTAGTAAAGAGAATATTGAGGTATCTAAAGGGAACTATAGATTATGCATTATGTTATCAAGGCAATGATTTATGTATATAAGCTTATACAGATGCAGACTAGGGAGGAGATTTAGATGAAAGAAAATCTACCTCAGGATATGTATTCTTACTAAACCATGGAGCAATATCATGGAAAAGTAAGAAATAATCTTGAGTTGCATTATCCATAATGGAAGTTGAATTTATAGCATTTTCAATTACAGTACAAGATGCTGTGTGACTTCATCGATTCTTAGTGCATTTGGGAGTCACCAAAAGTGAAATTAATACAGTAACCATCAACTATGATAGTCAAGCTACAATCGCTTATACTAAAGACTCCAAATTTCATTGTAAGACAAAGCACATAGATACCAAGTATAATTATGTGAAAGATTTAGTTGCACAAGGAGAGGTGAACATAAAATATATATCTACACGAGATATGATAACAGACCTAATGACAAAGCCAATTTCTAGAGATATATACATTGGACATGTAAAGTCACTAGGACTACATAGATGTTGAAATGTACTGATAAACATTTCTCTGTGTATGTTCACTTATTATAATGTCATATTTTGGATATAATGTATGATGAAGATTATACATTGTGTATCATTTGATTCATGAATACATGTGTTTTCACATATATAGATTTTGGGATGAATCACAAGTATATGATACAGATTATAGATTGGCCCTCTCACACGAGAAATCACCTCTGATGTTTATGTTCGTTAGAGATGAGGCATGTTTAAAGTTTATTATCTAGGTGATAATTGAGAGCTAGAAACTTAAACCATAAATGCTGCAAGGAAATTAGTTCAATGTGATTTGTTAATCACTATATCTGTCTTACGTTATCAGATGTGAGTTCTGAACAAGTTTTGAGTAGATAAGTGAACTCAAGTTAAACATTGAGTATATTTGAACTATCATCTGTACGGTATTTCTTGAATAACAGATGTTCAAGTTAAATGAAGTGGGTAAATATCGTAGCACATGACTCGTATCATGTGTGCACAGCTGACCAAAGAAAGGGATTAATGTAAGTTACCAGATCTCATCTTACGTTGTGTGAGACCCTTGAGGTTTAGAAGAACCTCATCATATATCCTTATGACTCTTGTTTCGTTCTTGAGAATTGAATTTAAGGTTTGCTACTTTAGGTTATTGCCAAAAGATCATACAAGATGCGATCCTATAGAATAATTCTAGGAAAGCAAATTAAATTTAATTCAAAAGAGAATTGAGAACAGAGGAAAGTCATTTATTTTAGATCATTGACTCGCATGAAAAGTATTCACAGATGGCCATCGTCTCTTCAGTAGAGAATTTGAATACAGTCATGACTCAAGAAACAAAATGAGATCAAAGAAAAGCGCAAATGCGAGATATGACCTAGGATATAGCATATAATGTCTACTCAATGACACTTAAGTCCAAGGATCAATTTGTTAATCGAGATGTCATATACTCTTAACATATATACAGTATGACAATATGCTCTTGTCGTATACTGGTCACACCGGTTATTGAACTAGTATGAGCATTATAGAGTTTTTTTTAAAAAAAGAGAATAAAACCTATCATGTGTGAGTGGGAGATAATGACTTATTATACACTCATAAGGGGTTTTTAAGTCAATGTTCTTCACATAACTACCAAAGGGAGTTACGTTTTGTTTAAATGTAAAAGAACCAAAGAATGAACAATATAAAAAAAGATCAGCTTGTTTTTCTTCTGGTTGTGATGGTCTTTTACATGAAGAACAACAAAAGAAGAAAAGATTCTCTGCAGTGAAATGTTTAAGCACAGTTCTTTAATTGGTGGAACTACAATAAAAATTCAAGTATGTAAGTTTTGTTTTATATGCATATGAAACGATCCTATTTTTAACATAATTTACGTGATTACGTTATTTTTTAGTAATCTAATAGCTACCATACGATGTAAGAGAAAATTGATAGCAAAGACATTTAATGAAATGTCGATCATATTTATATTCCTAATCTAGCCATCAATATTCATCATTATATTACAAGTCATGCTAGCAACATCTCTACCCTTTGCATTCATTTTTTTAAATATATTCATACTCTTGCTTACTTTAATCCAAACTTTGTCATATTGAAGGCATGTTTGGAATCAATATCAATCATTGTAATAACTTTGATAACATTGATTTGGATTGTAAAATATTACAACAAGGCATGAGCAACAACTACCTCACCTAGAAGTGTGTTAAGTAATTTAAAGAATAACAAATAATTTGTAACCACCCTATGATATCAATTGTCATAAGGTATATGTTGATGTTAGATTTTAACACTAAGTTCCTCTATGCTTGCAACTTAGTTCACCAACAAAGTTCTCAATATAATTTTGTTGACCATATTTTAGGTGCTACTTTTCTTAATGTTTTATTGACATAATATAAAAGAGAAAGACATATGTAATAACAATAAGAGCTTTATTAATGCTTAAAAGAGAAACTAATTTGTGGTGAGGGCTTATATGATCTATCATAAGCCTCGCATCATTTGTGTATTTATATGAAATAGAGCGGCAGTCATAAGGTAATTGTACACTAATTGCCTTTAGATATGTCTGTTTTCATACAAAAGTAATACAACATTTATGCCTGTCCAAACAATGTAATTGTCTTAGTCCATCGTAGAATTAAGGTAATTCTGGATTGTCCAGAATTAATGTGTTGTCGTGGATAATTTGTCAAGACTAAAAACTTATTGAATATGCTAAATGTTACGTTTATCAAATTATCATTCACCCATTATTGAGATCAGTATTAACATTGGGTTAGACTAGACTCTAGTTTGAATCTACAAATTTATGCTCAAACTCGAGCGAGAACCGAAGTTTGATTGGGCTCGAGGCTCGTAGCCTAAGCTTGAGTTCGATCAAGCTTGAATTACCCAAAGTTCAATTAAGCCCAAGTTAAGTTCAATTATTATTATTATTTGATTTGAAAATTTAAAAACGAAATCGTTTTACGTTAAAATTCAGATTTCAAGTCAAACAGCTTGAGGTTCAAGCTTAGTTGGAAATCCAAAAAAGGAGATCAAAACTCGGTTAAATCAGGCCGAACATATCCACGTTGGGTTGAACTAAGCGATGATGAGGCCAAAATGCCAATGTGTCATCCCTCATCGAGATATCAGCACTGTTTTTGGGTAAACCACCTTCATACCATAGTTTAAGGATGAATTTTGATGCCAATATCATCTGGAAACACTAGAAGGGCCCACAATACTCTTCGCTCGCCATGTGAGGACTAACAGAAGTTAGATGCGGCAAGAAAGTGAATCCACGTATGCAATGCATTTAACGTAAACAATTTCAGGTTTGTTTACTAGAAATCCGTCGTCCTGATTAATTTCCAAATTCCTACTTGCATCTTTCAGGTCGTTTGCGATTTGAAAATCCAAATGATCAGTTATACACCCTGAGAGCAGATTGTCTTCTACAAAGTACACATTACTTGATAGAACGTTCAGACTAAAACCTACTCATTTTCGGCATTCCAAGATTCAGATTCAGCCAGCCTAAGGCTTAACCATGTCCTTGCCCAAGAAATGGAAAATGCCTCATGGTGAGATTTGAATTTTGGGTGCAATTGCTGCAGTCATTTCTTTCTATGCATATCGTACATCCATCCACTTTCTGCATAATCGAAATTTAATTTAGAGCCATTGTGTTTCTCATGCTCTTGGAAAAGTATTATTTAAGCCTTATGCGAGTGAGGATTTAAGGCTTAATCACAAATTCAAATTCTCCTATACTGTAACTTTGGGAAGCCAATACTTGAAAATATGATGAGCTTTGTAGCACCCTTTGGAGTCATCTCCTTCACATGAAGAATAACAAGATTATTTCATTATCCATTGTTTTGAAAATGAATAGCATCGCATAGCAGACAACAAAATTGTTTGGTGCTTTCCTCCATTTTTCGTGTATCTGCTAGGGACTTCCACCATTTCCCTCAGAGAACGTGCGAAAGCTAAAACTTCAACTTCTGATTCTTACAAATAGTAAATGAACCAATAGAGAAATTATGACAAATATGGCATTGTTAAATATCTAATTTTTGATGAGGACTTCTATAGCTACAATGTGCAGGATATCTGCTCCTATGAGCCTATTTCATACTTTTAAGCAACTCTAGAAACTTGTGTTAAGATTTACAAATCACACAGATTATCAAGACTTGAAGAGCTTATTTATTTTTTTCTTGAGGAGTTACATACTTATTGTCAAGTAATGCCTCAGCATAGGAGACCTCTTCTAGATGTTCAATCTGCAGGCATAACAACTGCTTTGAAGTTAACTTCCTGAGAAATTACTATTCCCAACTTAAGAATTATTGTCCAACATTCTTCAAATGGTTGATTTATGTCGCAGTCATCAGTTCAAGATATTCTTGTCAGAATTCAGATGCATAGATGATATACTTTTGTTTATACGAAATAATCATTGAGATTCACTTAATCATGCTCTTCTATATGCAGATAAGTCATCAAATTCAATCATAAATATTGTTAGCAGCCATATATGCAAAACGGAAATTTTTAAAAGCATAAGAAATCTAATCTGTCTTCATTTTCAAATTTTCATAGCACTTAGTTAATGTACGTAGAGCATACGACTAAGACCAGAGTGTGACTCATCCATTTAAACTTTTGGACTAATGTCTTGACAATTATATAAAGATGAAGAAGAGAAATGGAATTTGTGTTGAAATTCTCTATATTTTTACTGGAATTTGACATCAATCTTGTTTGATTCTTTGTTCCTAACTATTGGTTCAATACAAGAGCCCGGATCCAAGTATTAGAATAATACACAAAATGTTTCCTTTTTAGATATATTGTCTGCAACAATGACTCGATATTGTGTATACAATGGATTAGAAACATAAAAAATCCAGCTAATAGTTGACATTTCTTACAGCCTGCAGACCTTGTCAAAAGAGAATTCCCATTTCCTTATTGCATTTGTTATTTTGCAGCTTTGAGAGCCACGACTCTTTACTTATAAACGTCCAATCGCAAGAGTGATATCTTGTAATCTTCACTCTCAAGACTATCTATACCATCAAAAGATAAGATTCTGTTTTTCAAGTCATTTCTATGTGTGTTCCAGAGCAAAGGAAAGAGATGGCTGAACAGAACTATGTGCCTGCAAGCTCTGTTCAATACTGTACTGCCCGGATCATGTCACCAGAAATTGTGGAGTTAGGAGAGGATAGCAAGAGTTTTAATAATAGTAGAGACAGGAGTTTCAATGATGTTTATGTTGCTGTGGGAAAAGATGATTTGGAAGTCTTGAAATGGGCTCTGCATCATGCTGTTACTCCTGGAGCTAGAGTCTTTCTCATTCATGTTTTTCCTCCTCTAACCTCTATTCCAACGCCAGGTAACCACATGATTTATTCTTCCCTTCACAATTTCGCAGGTTAACAGTCAAGTTGAATTGGATTCGTTACAATACGGATGTTTAAACATGATATCTATGCTAATTTTTGTAAAAGTATATCAAAGTTGAGGGAGATCAAATATTGCAGAAGTAGACATGATTTCTATGCATCATCCAATGACCTGAAGCCTGATGAGACGTCCACTAATATTTTGAAAGTTTTGACAATTTGGAAACATAATTAGCGAAGTGATTACGGACCATTTCTATGATTGTCTGAAATCAAAAGATTAAAATAACAGATCCATCATCTAATACTCTCTCCAAATCATTGATCAATTAGGACTATTTTGAGTATAGCTCTAGGTTGAGATGAGGTCTGGACTATCTGGCTAGGCCAATTAGACTAAACAATGGACGAGAAGTGAAAAGAACGGACAAGCTAATACAGTAATTAATTGAGGTTCAGTTCTGCAAAAATTCATCATATGTATCTATCCTTTTTGATATTATGAATTTATGTTGTCACTGTTCTTCTGACCTCATAGTCCCTAGCATTGCCTAAAGTCACAAATTATGCAGGCTTTGTGGTATTAAAGTTTCCATTGTTTTACTTAATGTTTGATTAAAGTTGGAAGAATATCGAGTAGTCAACTGAGCAAAGAACAAATCCGAGGCTACGTAAATGAAGAGAGCAATAAAAGAAGGAGCCTCCTGCAGAAATACATGCGCTTATGTAACGATTCCAAGGTCCTGACTCCTGATAACTTTGCCAAGTACAAACAACACAACGTTGGTAAAAAAAATGCGACTTAAAATCACTCACTCGTAACTCATGATCATAGGTGACGGTGGATACGATGCTTATTGAGAGTAAGGACACAGCCCAAGCTATCCTAGATCTGATTCCTGTTCTTAACATTACTAGCCTGGTGATGGGAACTAAGCGACCACCTCATGCAAGGTAAAACCTGTCTTGTACTGAACAAGAAACATATGACCATGTCCAGTTTAAGATGAGCAAGGGTTCATCTGGTTGTATCAGGGTTCTGAGAAAAAGAGCTGGAAAGGGAAACTTTGTTGAGAAAAAGGCTCCGGACTACTGTGAAGTTAGTATTGTGCACGATGGGAAAAAGGTTTTGGATGATCCAGTAACAAAGAAATCCCGATGGCAAAGACCAGACTTTGTTGGACGCTTCTCGGAACAGAAGATGTTGGCATGTGCATGTTTTCCAGGCAAGTCTGGTTCCTGTTTCTTGTCAAACACTTACATACACATACATTCCTTGCATAAAACAAAAGAAAGAAAGCCAACAATAATGCGTTTCTTTCATCTTATCCAGGTTGTGGGACTAAGCCCAGGCAGGAATTCTTAAAGGCGTAGAGAATGGACACAATGGCATACTCAACGCAAGATAGGAATAATGTGTTCTACTCTCCTCTGTACTCTGATTTATTTTTTCTTTTACTTTTTACCGAATCCTTGTTTGTAAGTTAACTAAGCTCCTTGTCTCTCCGCATATGTTTGCAAAAGAGTTTCATTGTTTGTAGTCATTTATCAGCAATTCAACAACGAGAAGAAGTTATTCAAAACCAAATACATTTGACTGTTCATTTTAAAAGAAAACAAATAATTAGTATGTAGAAATTAGAAATTCAAGTTATAATAGAATTAATTGATTATTACTTTTGGATTAATAACAACATTTTACATAACCATATTTTACAAGTCATTTTTGTGTCATTTTGTCCTTTTAAAAAGGATAAAAAGGCGACATAAGGCATATTTTCCTCTGGCTGGGTAGATAAAGATTGAAGACAGAGCAGCTCAGGTGAAAACCCTAGAAGAAGAAATCCCCTCAAATTCCACGATGAACCCTTACGATAACAGATACTCCGACCCGGACTCTTACCGTCGCCGTCGCAGGTACTCTCCTTCACCTCGATGTATTGTTATAATTCTGTTGGGTTCTTCAATTCCGGTTTCTTGATGATTGTGGTTTTTTGCGACCAGTGATCTAATAGGCCCACCGCCAACGTACGGACGCAACGCTCCCGTTCCTTACGGAGGTCCCCCGCCAACCGCCTTCGCAGGAAAAGGGGGTTCTGCGCCATCAGGCGGTTATCCACCGTTCGAACCGCCTGTTGGCAGGTTTGATATTGGGAGAGGCGGTGGTGGTCGAGGAGGAAGGGGCTTCCCCAGTGGTCGGCATGACGCGGCGCGTGGCGGAGGTGGCAGAGGCCGCGGGGGTGGGCGAGGTTTTGTCGGTGGTCACGTTGGGGGGAGAGGAAATAGGTCTAGTGGAGGAGGAAGTTCGAGAGGAGACTTGGATAATATTGCTCTTCCAAGACAAGATTTTGGGAATTTAGTGCCTTTTGAGAAGAATTTCTACGTTGAGAGTCCCTCGGTCCGGTCTATGTCTGAACACGACGTTAAGATGTATAGAGCAAGAAGGGATATCACTGTCGAAGGACATGATGTGCCCAAGCCCATCCGAATGTTTGAGGAGGCCAACTTCCCTGGTAAAACAGAGAAAACTTGATGCTTTCAAGTGTTTTGTTTGTATTCCGAATCTGATTGTTACATGCCTCGTGTTGTAGGTTACTGCTTAGAGGTGATTGCTAACTTGGGATTTGTTGAGCCTACACCAATTCAGGCTCAAGGGTGGCCAATGGCCCTAAAGGGTAGAGATTTAATTGGCATTGCTGAGACTGGTTCTGGAAAGACTTTGGCGTACTTGCTACCTGCTTTGGTACATGTTAGTGCACAGCCTAAATTGGGTCAGTATCTGTTGCTTTTATTTCTCGAGCTGAGGTGTTACTTTAAGTTGCTCGATATTTGAACCGACTCTGAATACTTTGTTATTTTCCAGTTCAAGGAGAGGGTCCAATTGTGTTAGTGTTAGCCCCCACAAGAGAACTGGCTGTTCAAATTCAAGAAGAAGCTCTAAAGTTTGGTTCATTTGCAAACATCAGGAGTACTTGTGTATACGGGGGTGCACCTAAAGGGCCACAAATTCGTGATCTGAAAAGAGGTACTTAATTTATTCAAGTAACTCAATGGGCAGTTTATTGACCTGCAGTGCGGTTAGTTTATTGAGCTAAATATCCAAGTTTTGTCCTTTTCCAGGTGTTGAGGTTGTTATTGCTACTCCTGGTCGATTGATAGATATGTTGGAAGCTCAACACACAAACTTGAGGAGAGTGACCTACCTTGTATTGGACGAGGCTGACCGAATGTTGGACATGGGATTTGAGCCTCAGATTAGAAAAATTGTGTCTCAAGTATTCATCTTTCTAATATTTCCTCTTTTAATTGGTGGCTGTAACTGTTTTGAAATTTTCAAATGGAAGGTGTGCATTATGACATCCAAATAAAGCCAAAGAAGTGTTTGATTTGTTTGTGTGCTACTTTTTCTTTTTGACTATTATAACTTTTTTGTGCAACTAGTGTTTATCTGAAGATGATACCCCGATGAAACTTATTGCACCTGAATTTAATATATTGAAGAGCTAGGCTTTGATCTAATACCTATATGATACTCTGATGGAACTTATTGCACCTGAATTTAA
Organism: Erythroxylum haughtii; assembly: GCA_025504935.2. Taxonomy (NCBI): domain Eukaryota; kingdom Viridiplantae; phylum Streptophyta; class Magnoliopsida; order Malpighiales; family Erythroxylaceae; genus Erythroxylum; species Erythroxylum haughtii. The sequence continues at coordinate 5,617,477 of JANSVB020000137.1, read as the reverse complement.
TATATTGAAGAGCTAAGCTTTGATCTAATATCTATTTATTTGTGGCAGATCCGACCAGATAGACAAACATTGTATTGGAGCGCCACGTGGCCAAAAGAGGTGGGAATTTTAGCAAGGCAATTTTTGCGGAATCCGTACAAGGTATAAGATCTGTATGTACTAAAGCATGCCTTTTGATTTCAGTGGATTTAGCATTTCTTGTTGGCATTGTATGATTTTCAGGTAATCATTGGATCACCAGATCTGAAAGCTAACCAATCAATAAACCAAGTTGTCGAGGTTGTCGCAGATGGGGAGAAGTACAACAGGTTTGTGTTGACAGTTTGTAGCTGAGGTAGCAGATCTTGTAGGATGTGGTTGTTGTTTGTCTTGACAACTTGTAGCTGAGACTAGAAAAGATTTTGTAGTATGTGGTTGTTGATGCCTTATATGCTTCTCTATACAGGCTGATTAAACTGCTAAAGGAAGTTATGGATGGAACTCGAATTTTGATATTTGTGGAGACCAAAAAGGGATGTGACCAAGTTACAAGACAATTGAGAATGGATGGATGGCCTGCTCTTTCTATCCATGGCGATAAAAACCAGGCCGAAAGGGACTGGGTACTTGCTGAATTCAAAAGTGGCAGAAGCCCCATAATGATTGCCACTGATGTTGCTGCCAGGGGTCTTGGTAGGATCACCGTGTGTTAGGACTCTTTAAGTTCATTCAGTTAGGTCTTAAAACTTGAAGATAGGAGAGTCCACCGGCTGCTTTGCAGTTCCCTGAGAACATAATTTGTGGTATGGGTGCAATTGGTGGTGTATGCATGATGAGTCGGCTTGTTCTGTTATTATGCTCTGGTTACAGAGATCTAGAAGTTAGATTGAGAGGCATATTCGTTTCTCACATTGCTTGGAGTATCCCATAAAATATTACTGCTTGGGTGCTACCCTTGTGTTACTCCTCATGTTACATGGACACGGATCACTGACTTTCAGCACTACTAGGCTGCTTAAGAATCGTTCCATGACTGAATTCTTCTATGGGTTAAAATTGTGATGATTTAATGGTTTAACAATAAGCTGGAATAGCTCGATGGAATGGCTTTTACAGAATATGGTATTGCGCCATTTATCAGGTGTCCAAGTAACATGATTGACAGCATTTTTGCCCATCCACAGTTATGGAGCTGAATTTGTTTTGGCAGCCGGATTGAGTCATAAATTGTGTGGAGGTGGTGGTGGTGAAGTTGCACTTTTATCCCTGCAAAGTTAAGGTGGGCACATTTATCTGATGAATGTGTTATCTTAAATTTGATCATACAGATCTTAGGATGCAGGGATAAAAGAGTGCATACATATATGTAAGGGGTAAATTTGCAAGATAATGGTTTTTACATTTTTTTCCTGAAATGAATGTTTAAGTTATACATGATCACTACATGGAGTAAGAGTTTTACGGGCTGTCTCATGTCAAGCTTGTGTAGCTTGAATAATTGAGTTACGTATAAGCTTCTTTCTCCCTAGTGTATGGATTTGAGGGGAACAAGCCAGTTGTAATTACAGCTGTTGCCTTGTAGCCCGCTTTAGTTAAATACCCGTATGTATCTTGCAAATTAGATCTGATGATAGCTTTTGTTTGTGTTTTTTTAATTTTTTTCCCGGTTGTAGATGTGAAGGACATAAAATGTGTGATCAACTATGATTTTCCTTCTAGCCTTGAGGATTATGTGCACAGAATTGGCAGAACCGGTCGTGCAGGTGCTACAGGAACGGCTTTCACCTATTTTACTAGTGCAAATGCTAAATATGCAAGGGATCTTATAAAAATATTGCAAGAAGCAGGGCAAATAGTGCCTCCAGCACTTTCTGCATTGGCTCGATCAGCTGGGAATTCAGGAGGTAATTACTGGGCTTTCTTTACTGGCCAGTGTGTTAAGAGGGAGATAAATCTTGGGTATGCAATTGTTTCAGGTTCTGGAAGTAACTTTCGCTCCAGAGGACGTGGGGGCGGCTTCGGCAATCGGTCATTGATTTCAGGATCTAATACTGTTCCTATAGGTGGAAGGAGGCCTTGGTGAACAACCATTGTGTCTTAGTTCTGATTTGAAGCGAAAAAGTATCAACTGTACTAATATGCAACGTTGTCAGGTTTTTACACCTATTTGGGAAGAGTGACACTGAAATTTTATGCTGCTTCATGTCTTTGTTTAATGTAATGCCAATAACATGTTAGTTTCTGTAAATTAGGAACATAAGTCCAAACTAAAGAAAATGACATCTTCGAGTTATACAATTTTAGAACGGTTCCCTCGTATCGCACAAGTCGTCGACGGTAATTAATGCTTAATTAGTGCAGTAAAGTGAATCACACAGGCGTCGTTTCGGACAAATTAGAATCGAGTCATTTTACGATCTTATATCTGGCCAGGGCAAAATCGTGCAGAGCGAAAATGACGACAAGATTAAAGAAGAGAGGTCACGAGCGCTGGCCACGGGCGTATAGGCAAGCACCGAAAGCGTGCGGGAGGGCACGGTAATGCTGGAGGAATGCACCACCACCGTATCCTCTTCGACAAGTATCATCCGGGTTACTTTGACAAAGTTGGTAGATTCTGCTTACAAGGTGGATCCGAAATTCAGGTTAAAAGATAAAATAGTATAACAATTTTTAGAGCCTAACTCCGGCCAACAAGGACCTGAACCCGGCCTGCCCCAGTGCTAAGTCAGCGAGGGAGATCCCAGGGAGATGATAAGACAAGAAGAGAGGCTTTTTTGGAGAATACGTGTAGGGCTGGTTTCATTTGGTGGTGTTTTTTTTCCGAGGGAATGGAGAATCTAAGGATATAATGATCAAAGTGATGAGCTGAGCAAAGGTGGTGGTGGCTCATGAGTTGGATCGAATTCAAATTTAAGGTTTAAGATAATTAAGATTTAGTTTTCAGATGGTGTGGTGTTCGACACATCAAAATGAGAACAAAAATAATTAAACATTTTTATACCACTTTCAAGTTTAATTTTGCTCAATTTTACTTCAGTCTTGTAAAAATAAGAAAAGAACCTTTTAACAAAAATATATACACAAATAAAATGTTTATATTTCAACCTAAGGTAGGGAACACAACCAATAACTTCCTATTTTATCACTTACTAAAACATCATGCACTCTACAAAAGGATTTGCCAACTCAACACCACCCCTTGAGCTAGAGCATATAAATTTTATACACCAAGCTTTTTACACAATGTCAATATGAGAATCTCTGAAAGATTTGGTCAAATATCTCCTAGTTGATTGATTGAATTGACATAACTAGTAGTGATGCAACCATACTAAATTTTCTCTTGAATAAAGCGACAATTAATTTTTATGTATTTGATTTTTTAATAAAACACTGGCTTAAAAACAACACAAAGAGTAACTTGATTATCATAAAATAACTCCATCTATAATACTTCTGCAAACTTTAACTCTTGAACTGCAACCAAATAAGCTCATAAGTTACTAAAGCCATTACACGATATTCTACTTTTGCCCTCAATCTGGCAACAACATCTTGCTTCTTACTTTTCTAAGACACAAGATTTCCTCCAACAAAAACACAGAAGCCTGAAGTAGAACGCCTATCAGATGGAGAACTTGCCCAATCAGCTTCAAAGTATCCAATAATTTATGAATGACTCTGGTTTTCATATAATAATCCTTTTTCTGGTGCACCTTTAATGTACTTTAAAATTTGAATGACTGCATCCCGATGATTATCACATGAAGCTTGTAGAAATTGACTAACAATACTAACAAAAAAAGAAATATCATGCCGCGTGATGATGAGGTAGAAATTGACTAACAATACTAACAAAGAAAGAAATATCATGTCGCGTGATGGTGAGATAATTAAGTTTTCCTATTAATTTCCGATATTGTCCAAGATTAGCAAGTGACTCTCCCTAATTAGGTAAAAGCTTTGAATTATGATTTATAGGAGAGTCTATTGGTCTACAATATGATATTCCTATTTCTTCTAGAATATCCAATGCATACTTTCTCTTAGAGAGTACAATACTAGATTTCAATTGAGCAACTTCTATACTAAGGAAGTATCAGAGTAAACCCAAATCTTTTGTTTGAAAATGACGAAACAAATGTTTCTTTAATTGTTCAATCCCACCGTGGTCACTTCCAGTAATGACAATATTGTCGACACAGCAATCAGATATATACATTGTTCTGATGATGTATATTTATAAAAGATAGAGTGATCAAACTCACATCGAATCATACCAAAATCTTAAACAACATTACTAAACTGTCCAAACTAGGCAGAAGGAGATTGTTTCAAACCATATAAAGAGCGACGAAGCTTATATACTAAGTTAGACTTCCCCTGAGCAACGACTCCGAGTGGTCGCTTCATAAAAAATTCTTCCAAAAGCTCATCGTGTAGAAAGACATTTTTAATGTCCAATTGATACAGGTTATTGGCGAATGGCAGTTATGGATAAAAACAAGTGAACAAAATACATTTTGACCATGGGAGAAAATGTTTCATAATAATCCAACCCATAAGTCTATGTATACCTTTTGGCCAACTAATATCCGTTTAGACGATCAACTTGTCCATCCGAACCAACTTTGACTATATATATCCAACGAAAATATAGTGGAATGGCATGGAGGTAACGAAACTAACTCCTAAGCATCATTATTATGTAAGCAATCATTTCTTTAACCATTGCTTGACACCACCTGGGGCTGGGATCATTAAGTGCTTTATAAACATTAGAAGGAATAGAGACAAAAGAGAGAGTGGACACAAAAGTAGAATATGATGGTGATAATAGTGATGATTAAGAAAATTATAAATAGGATGAGGGTTGTGAGTGGAACGTGTACCTTTGCAAATGGCAATGGAAAATTGATCTTTAAGAGGTAGAACTGTAGCAAATGAGGAATTCGGAGTAGGAACTGTATCAAAAGGAGTCTTTACGGGAGTCTCATCATCAGGATCATTGGTATAATATGGAAGAGTAGCATTCTCAGGAGAAGTGTCTTCAGTAATAGGTGAACACTGGACAAACTTTGGAGGAGGATTAGGAAGAGGAGTAACATAAGGAATAGGTGTAATGGAAGGAATTGGAAGGACCTTACTAATAAATGTGATATTTGTTTGAGATTATGAGTAAAATGGAGAAGATTCAAATAATCTAATATCAGTAAAAACATAATATCAATGTGTTGATAGAGAATAACACTTATAAACTTTTTGAAAATGTGAGTAACCTAGAAAAATACATTTAGTAGATTTGGCTAATAGTTTATCTTGACTAAAGGAAAAGATATGAATGAAACATGTAGTGTAGCCAAGGACTCGTGGTGGAAGAGAGAATAATGGATGATCAGGAAAAGTGATGGAATGAGATACTTGATTTTGTAGACTGGACTAAGGCATGTGATTAGTCAAGAAGCATGCAGTTAAGACAGCATCTGCTTAGTATTGTGGTGGAACCCGATTGTGTAAAAACAAGATATGAGCAATTTCTATTAGATGTTTATTCTTATATTTAGTAATCCCATTTTGTTATGGAATATAATCATATGAAGTTTGATAAAGAATTTCTTGGGAAGACATAAATTGGGTGAAGGGAATGGACAAATATTTAAGAGTATTATTACTTCTCAACATAAATATCAATGTTCAATTGTGTCTTAATTTCTGTGCAAAAAGGTTTTAAATGGAAAATAATTTTGAACGAGCTTTCATTAAAAATAATTAAGTACAACAAGAATAATCGTCAATAAATGTAACAACATATTGAAATCCCAAAATAGAAGAGACACGACAAGGACCTAAAATGTCTGATTGAGCTAACAAAAGGAGATGTAACCCATTTATTGGCACGTTTTGGAGAGGAATTTTCAGAAAACTTTTTGAGCTGACAAGACTCACAATCTAGGGAAGATAAAGTAGGTAAACTAGGCACCATCTTCTAAAGCTTCAACTGTAACATCCCATTCTCATACTAAGAGTTAGAACCCTAGATGTCGGTAATGAAGAAAATATCAACGAGAGATTAGAAAAATACATCTCATGCTCATGCATAATGTTAGCATACATGCATGTGAATTTGATTGTTGCACACATGAAAATAATTGTACATGTATTCATGGATAATTCCGGGTATATTCGAATTGTGATATGATACTATAGAGAAATTGTGAATTTGTTGTATTGAAAAATTTAATTAAAGAGCGTATTGGTCAATTTTGAATTTGGTGAATTTTAGGAATAATTCCATAAATTATTAATTATTATTGGACTAGAAAAAGTGCCACTTGGAAAGTAAATTGATGTATGAAAAATAGAAATGAGTGTAATGATATAAAGTAGTATAATAAAGGGGTTAATTAAACTTTTTAATCTTTATTTAATTTTATAATATTAGTTTATATTTAAAAATATCATAATATTAAGTTTTTGAACATAAAGAGTCGCATCAAATTAATATTTTTAGTATATAACTACTTTATATCGTATCTGTTTTATACTATAATTATAGATATTTTAAATTTATTAAATAATAAAATTCATACATATTATATGAAAAATACTAATATAATGTAGCTCGCTGCATCATTTATATTAATAGAGAATTTAACTTTGGATTATTATTATTGTTATTATTATTATTATTATTATTATTATTATTATTAAACTTATAAACTTAATTAAAGTAAAATTAAATATCTAAATCTAAATTCTTATAAGAATATTCAACTAAATATTAGGAAATATAATATTTATATTATTATAATTGTTTTTAAAATTATGCCCTCATAAGTTATTTCACACATTAACAATTAATATTAAACAGTTAATTTTATCAAACATTTTTAATAAATAGCTGATGTTATTTATTGGTTAAATTAATTTAAATAATCAGCTATCAGTCAACCATTCATAAAATTAGCTAATAATTAATGTAATTCCGTATTTGTCAAACGGACTAGAATCGTAAATTTGTGGTGGTTGAGACATTTATTGACAAAGATACATCTTGGCGAGTAATGGCAGATGGCTAAGTGAACATCTGATTCTGCGTTTAGGCTTTTACTGGTGGCAATCAATGGGGCTGGTGAACAGAAACCTTGATAATATTACCCCACTGCAGATCATCTCACGGATCATCATTTTTCATCCTGTGACCACCACCACCACCAGAACATTAGTTCCTCCGAAGGACAAGTAGTTTTCGCTTTCACCGACACTTTAAGAGCAAAGTAAAAGTAGTTGCTAATGTTAAATCTCTTGCACGGAGGAGGAGAGATTAGAAGATTGTTTGTACTAATTCTATACTTATCTTTAATTTAAAATAAAATAATTATTGAATCAGTCTCCGCATGAAAAGTTGTAGAGGTGGCTAAGGTTACAACAACTTTTCCATAAAGGAAATGGTTGTTGATAACACACTCGTTCGATGATTTTGAGATTATATTGGAACGTGTTATGTAAGCTTCCCAAGTGGTCGTGTTACTAGAAAAGGAAGGACTTATCCAGGAAAATGGTAAACGCATCAAATTAAAGAGATAATGGGAAGAAGAGATGTTGTGTGTCTGCGCCTTAGAATCGTAGCTATATATTTCTGTAACTCTGCAAAAGGAGAGTGACAAAACAGATGAAAAGAGGGCAAAAATGTGTGGAAGGTCACTGTATCTACTTTTTACTGTCGGCGTTTGATTCTTACATCACATGAACTAATTGTTTGCTCCTCACTTGTGCTCAGCCCATAAATCTTTTATAATTTCAGAAACAGACAAAATTCATGCAATGATGCTTACAACTATGCAGAATGGTCCACTTCTGAAAGATGGTGTGGGTGTCCTTTTGAGGAGTTGGTGGAAACAGATGATTCATATTGAGGAGCTGTGTGGAGGTCAATCTCCATATTTCTTTTTGTTCTGTAATGCTGTCAAAGTTAATCAGTTTAATGTAATGTAGTTAGCATCCATGTTTAAGTGATAGAGGCTGAGTCACTTTATGTTTTTTTTTTATACATAATACACGTAATCTTTTTTTTATATATATTTTTATAAAGAGACTGTTTCTATGATTTGACCCTATAATTTTATAATTACAAAGGAGTAACTTTAATAGTTTCTCTGAGAATCACCCTCCAAATGTAAGTCTTATTAATGGCTTTAAAAAATAAGAATGTAGTAGTACAAACAGAAAGTGATACCCGAGAATACAAAACTAGACCATAGCTTTTGTCGTTATCTCATAAAATAGCCATTAGCAAATATCTTAATTATATGTCAACAACGAGGTGGTTCTTATTAATGGCTTAAAAAGCAAGAATGTAGTATTACAAATGGAAAGTGATCCCAGACAATACAAAACTAGACCATAGCTTTTATCATTATTTTATCAAATAGCCACTAGCAAATATCTTAATCGTATGTCAAGAACGAGTGGTTATCACACTATCAGATTCCTTTTTACTTCGCCCTATCACCATGGAAGTACTTGGGATGTTATTAGCAAACACCTCTACTTGATAATGATTCTTTACCTTTTATAAATTCAAAAGCTGACTCATCATCCTCATCCTCGCATATCTCCATTATCATATTATTCTGTAATTAAACTAATGATAGTTGCCTTATTAAATTAGGACTGACTGTACTCATCTCAGTTTGCCTCAAGATGGTCCAGCATGCATGCATGCATGTCAATATGTTATTGCTGCTAGCTTGATTAGCTCCTTTGAATGATTTTGCATATTCTGGATAATAACCAACCACAATTCTCTGACAAAAGGTCGACCACAAAGTGATCTGTGGACAGATTTCAAAATTTCAATTTGACCGAATCTTAAGTTAAAGGACCAATATAAATTGACCGAGTTTCCATAAGGGCTTGGTGTATGGGGTTGCCCTTAAGACTCAAAAGGCTCAACTCTTATTATTAAAATAACGTCCTTTTGATTAATTATATCAAAATATATTATTTTAAATTATAAGTTTAAATTTTTTTAAAATAAAATAATATTATTTTAATCGATTAAAATAAAACGATGTAATTTCATAACAACCAGAGAGGCGCAGCGCAAATTATATATTATTAATATACTGACTCAACTTTTACACTCAAACTAATTATATCTAACTAAAGCTAATAATTTAAGCCAATTACAATAGATTATAATAATTTAAGAAAATTATATTAAAATTTTATTTTAGATTGAATTTAAAAGTTGAGTTGGGTTATCATTTGTTACGTCAACAATATTTGATTGATTTATTTATAATATTCTTTATTTTATCAGAAAAGAAAATTAAAAATTTAAAAGATTTTTAAGAAAATTTAAAATTATAAAATTTTTAAGAGTTATTTAAATTATAGTGGAGCTCCTGTCTTTTACCCTTTATTGAATTATCAATTTGACAAATAGTTTATTCAAAACAATTAATTTATATATTACTAAATAAAAAACTCCTTAAACCTCATTTCACTTTAAACAAATATTGCAATTTCCAATGTTTTCAAACAAAAACCTTTTTAAATCTCATTTTTTTTAGAAGACAATAGCCACTACCAAATTTTTAAAAAGGTAAAGTACGTTTAAATACAATTTAGATTCCGAGTTTTTCTTTTAAACATGTTTAAACACAACTCATCTAAAAACTACTTAGAACCTAAAAAGTTCTTATAACCCATACTTTCACAAAAGTCCGATTATAGAAATTTAAGTCACAAAATGCTTCTCTGACTCTAACCCAGGCCTCATTTTACCACACTAGGATGTCAGAAGATGTCGTGCTAGATTTGGGATTACGACTTACGAGGATATAAAAATATAATAAGGTAACATGTAATGTAAGCGAGGGTTTGAATTTTGAGTCCGCACGGATAACTTAGTTGATCATCGGAAAAGAAAGTGAGTCTAAAATTTCGAGTTTGAGTTTCGATAGTGACAGTGTGAGAGCTCATTTAATATG
>JANSVB020000137.1:5497154-5508915 GCA_025504935.2 Erythroxylum haughtii | reverse complement strand
TAGCATACCACCCTCGTGAGGCGCGGACTCGGATATCACCCACGATATCGAGTTCGGGTCCTGCGGGAGTGGGATGTTACATTTCCTTTGGCTATAGATAAAGTTATATGGTTCATATTTTTTAAATTTTCCTCTCCCATAATGCAACAAATAATTAAGGATTTTATATCCTAAACCTCATCTTGAAACATATGTGAGTTGAATTTATAATATACATAAATAATACCTTCAAATAAAAGTGTTTAAAGTTACACACCATTAACTTATATAATTCTACCACATGAAGTGTATATATCGCTTAAGTAATTGCTATCCCTTATTATAGGCCTTTAAGCACATTTCAAAGTTTCATACGAGGTCAACTTATGTTGGTAGAATAACCAAATACAAAAATAGAGACTTCCGCTAATACTCAAGAAAAATAGCCTGGATACTAACTTGAAAGACTATTATAATGACTACAATTTTGTTAGTACTCAAATTGTTCTACAAGAACATGGTATACACATGCATGTTATCCTCACATTTACCTATATGAGGTGTAATCATATGACAATTTACTGCTAGCGAATGCAAAATCCTCGTGCACTCTCTCATTATTATATAAATGTGCTTTAACACATTACTACTAATATTTATTTGCGAATTCAACACAAAAATCTCAATAAAATGATAATCATACAATTCACAATAAATCATACAATACACAATAATAAATTAATCATATGATCTAACAAGCCAAAATGTTTGTTATAGCTTTGATAATTTTATCAAAACTTTTCTTGAATTAAACTTTATTTAATACTAATGTAACAAATCCAGAAAAATTTAAGGAAGTCACTTTATGAGTTCACAAGACTAAAAACTAACCTAAAATAACTTAAAGGACCATTTTATGAATTTTAAAATTTTGAGTTTTTTTTAATCCTATAGAGTGTTGACGTCAGCACTTGCACATAATTAGTGCATGTGTGTTCTACACACTTAAGGCCTCATGTGATTCCAAATGTGTGAGATAAGTGTAAATCATATTCGAGATGCACACCAATGCATAACTACACCCAAATTAAATCCTAAACTTCTACGAAAAATCAAATATAGAATAGGAGAATATGGATTGTTCCCACGAAAACGTCTTATCTATTAACCATTATGTAATAAACTAATTAAAGAAATAGGGACTTACGATAACAAGAAATTTTATAACAAAAGTTGGCAAATTAAATTTGGTAAATAATGAAGGTAAATTATCAATAAAAATAATCTTAGTCTATGATCGTAACCATTATAGGAATCATGATTGATTGTTGATACGAAAGAAATTTTTTTATTAATCAAATACTCATTATGGTACTCAATACATGCCTTTACTTTTAATTAGCTAATTAGAAACATATAATCTAATTAACCCTTATTAATTAGACGCCAAATCTCCACCACATAAAGTATACAAATGCATAAATTAAAAAAGACTTTCATTAGAGGTTGTAATGGTATTGCAAGTTAAGGTGAGGAACAATGGATAAAAGAGGTTGAAAACATAAATATTAGCAAAGCATTTAGACAAAATTAGGGAACGCTAGTGTAGATCAAGTCATGAAAGTTACCTCCCTTGAAAGAATTCAAGTGTTATCTTTCTAAAAGAAAATGGAACATAAATGTCTTATTTTCTTGCTGCCACTAAAGTGTCTTATTAAATGCGAAACAGGTACAATAATATAGCTTAGTACCTTGCGAGCCACAAGGGAGAGAGCATTCTAAAGAGTTAAAAAAAGGAAGAGAGGGAGAGAACAAGTGTCAAAGTGCTACATATATAATCTTTTTAGCTCTGATTGATGATCAAATGACCTCTAATCGACTTAAAATTTTAGTATGATGTTTCTAAGATTTATCTCTTCATGTTCAACTGTTAAATTCTTGTTTTGAACTTTATAGATTCGTAATCTTTGTCCAATCCTCCTTGTATATGGGTTTTACGTACATTTGCCACTTTCTCTTTTTAGGTGACGATTGTCTAGAATTGTTATACTAAGGTTCATCTCTAGTAGTTGTGTTTGCCTCTAGTTGAAAGGTAGGGAAAATAATTTATTATATCCACTAATTTGTTGTTGATTAATGAAAGTTTTGTTACTATTTATAAACGATCTTGTAATTTCCTCTCACATTAATTCCTATATCTGTTTGTGTTATAGACTAATTTTATTACACTTATTATGGTTCCTATAACATAAAATTGTTGCTTATGTATATTAATTTTTATCAGTATTGAATATCCGTTTGACTGCTTCCTATAACATAAAATTGTTGCTTATGTATATTAATTTTAATTCCTTTTCTCAACATTAAAAAAAATGCAGATAACATTATTGTACTGATTTTGAATTTCTGGTTAAGTTAACGATAGGAAAATGATGTATTTGTCATAGAATATCCCTGCTATTGTTAATATTTGTACATTTATTGTTATATTGGTCGTAACATTATTTTCCAATCATTTTTGTTTGACAGTACCCGAAAGCATCAATCTTAACAGTCAAAACCGTGCAACTTTCTTGTCCCAAAATAAAAAATTTAAAATGGCATACTCCTTATTTTAAACTTCGGCTATTCTATGTATACAAATTTATGCATCAATCCTGTTCTCATTCTTTTGAGCCTATTCTTCAAGGAATATAATAAGCCAAGATTCGTGCGTTAAGGAGTGTCCAGATGATCATACGAAAGGGAACTCACTAAAGTAAGCGAAACATATATGTAAAATGGCTTTTTTTTTTTTTCAGTTGGTTTAGAACTTCATTCTAAATGCTATTAGGCCGCATATGCATTTTCTAATTAATCTGGGTGTTCAATTTAAACATTTATGACCGTTAAACAGTTTGCACTTTGATTTTATTTTTCTTTACATACTAATTACATCAGTTATAATATGCTCGTGTTACTATTAAAAATATGGAATTAAATAAAATTAATGTTAAACTATTAATTGGAGTTATAAACATAACAAAGACAGTAATAGAAGTCATTTCATACTGTTGATAATTATTGATTGTACTCAAATAAGTTTTGTAGCGGCACTTATGGAGAATCTATACAATAATTAAATTTATTTATAGTAGACAAATTGTGAACGAAAGTAATACTAAGCACTAGTTTTGCATTTTGTGTTATATATGTGAAATAAATAAAATAATTGCTTGAAAAAAAATATTAAAATAGTCCAAATTTAAATATGAGGACAAATTTAAGGATTGGGATCAACTGGGAAGACTGAGGGTGCCACTTCATATGAACTAAGAAACTATGCATTTTGGAGACCAGTACGTAGCACAGTTTTCTTAATGTAAAACAGATAACGTTTAGTATGATCTTGTGTAACTCAAAATGATCTAATCTTGTAGTTTTATCTATTTCTTTGAAAAGCTATTAAGATATTGAGATAAGACAGATGTGTAACTAAGAATTTATATATCATCTCATATTATTATTTAAATGAGTTCTATATAAGCAGTAAAAAACTATTGGTTTAAAAATAAAAAGCTTAGAAATAGCTTAAATTAAAAGCTCACTTCATAGCTTCGGATGTCATTTTGTTCACAAACAAAGAGGACATCGATTATGCGTTTTTTATCTTGTGAAGTACTTGTTGACGGACAAAAAGATAGCATCCCAATGGCCAAATGCTTGACAAAAACCTAAAAAATTAAGTCTTCTTTTCCTTGTCATTATCAGGCACAGAATTAGAACCTTTGAACACAGAAAAAGGCAAGGTAGACTGACGTAAACTTCCGGTCTGGTGAGTAGAAGGTAACAATCCATAGAAGTAGCTTGATGCACATCCTTTTCCATTCTGTGTTAATGGATTGATAGAAGCTATCTGGTTGTTAGGCTCATGACCCAACTTCACATTCTGGCTAAAGCTCTCTCCTATTGTATTCTTTCCTTGGTTTGAGCTTGCATTTCCACCAATCATTGATGAAATAGCTGCAGCTATTACAGTTCTGAAACTTGGGTCGGAGGTCAGTGCCTTGGTTAATGTTTCTGTCAAAGCCTGTTGGGATGCTGCAGCTTGATGGTTCTTTTCCATGGATGGTTGATTATCATTAGATAGTTGTTCTTGTTGTCTTGCAAGAGTCAAATGCCCAATGTTTGCTTGAGAGCTGTAGGATGGTCCACTGTAGCTCTGGTAACCATTTCCCCAGATTGTTGGCAGAATGTTGAACTCTTTGGAAGAGAAATTCAGGCTTGTTGAAGGAAATCTCGGGTTTGAACTATTTAAAATTGAAGAGAAGCTATTGAAAGGTGTAGACGAAGTGGATGGAGAAGTTGTGAGGTCTAGAGTAATTGTTGGAAACAATGGAGTGGGGGAGCTTGTCAAGTATACTTGCTTTGCCCTAGAATTGTCATAGACACTGAAGTTCAATCCGTTGAGATCAGTGGGTGAAGTAGGACCAGCAAGAGAACTGACCCCTGGTTGAGAAGATGAGGAGCCTGATAATAACATAGAAGCAGCTGCTGAGGTGGTCGAAGCCATGGCAGTGGCTGAGAGTGGTAGCGGATGGTTGTGAGTTCCTTCATAGGTTGTAATCAATATTGACATGTCCTCAGCACACCTTTGCACCTGCAAATCAAGAATCAAATGTCATTGAATCACAATTTCAAACTTCTTTTCGAAATGAATTACAAGATGTCTTTTAGAATTTTAAATTACAAAGTTAACAATATTATTATTATATCTGTTTTTGGATAAATAAGCACCTATTGTACCTGTTTTCTTACTGGGCATGCTGGTGCAACCGTGCAACGATAGTATGCTCTTGGACAGGGATTTCCTTTCGCTATTTTTTGTCCATATTTCCTCCATTGACATCCATCATTCATCTGTAGAATTCATGAGAAAGCCTTTGTCATGTTAATCGCAACTTATCTTCTCTAACTTAGGCCTCTAATTATTAGCAACGAGAAGTACTTCAGTTGATCAATACCAACCGTTGGTGTATCGCATCTAGCTCTCACACAAACCCTAGTTCTCTTTATATGGCTTTGTTGAGCAACCTCATCATCTCCATCTCTCTTAGGAATTTTGCTTGGTGGCCACGCTTCTCCTGCCTCCTGATCTTCTTTCACTTCTCCCAAACTATCCTCAGGACTTGGGTTTGAGACAGGTCCTTTGGAATTGGACAAGTCATATTTGGGATCCAACCCAAGAGTCAGGCTTGCCTTCAGTTTCTCATCCCCTCCAGCCATGCTATTGTTGCAGGACTTGTCTTCTTTTTTACCTGGACTTCTTCCAAGGCAAAGTGACACTAATTCAGGTTCTTGTTCTACTGAAACGTCTCGAGATGGTGCCAAATCTGCGGAAGTCTTATGATTTTCTCGCTGAAGAATGTCAGAAAAGCACAATTGGAGAGAATGATAATCTTTCTCTACCTTCTTCAACATCATCTTTAATCTTTCGTTCTCTTCCCTCACCTCTCCCATCTCAGCTTTAGCAGATTCAAGTACATCCTGCAAATTGTTAAAATTGACATGAGAGGTCTTTTCGTTATATTTTATGTCAAGAACTTTCACATCCATAACTTTTAGATTAAACATCTAAGAAGCTTGAATTCAAGATCACCAAATCAAAAAATCTCAGCATAACCATCATGTCTTCAGCCATTTGTCGTTTTCGTGTTACCCTGTTACCGATAGGTATATGAAATGTATGTATTGTAGCTTGGAAAACAGTATGCATGCTCATCAAGTAGGTGAATTTGGCATGGACAAATAACAATATATCAAGAAACTAGGCCCACCTCTAGTATTCTGAATCTTATTTTGTCGCTACCCTACTTGATTCCCTTGTAGCTAACTAGGAATGGAAATCACAAGCATAGAACGAACTCTATCATCGCATGAATCAAAAGTGCTCTAAATTAAATAACATATTCTTTGGTTGTTCCTGTCAGGAGGTCCTTTAGAGGGGTGAAGAGGAAAGAAGGGTTTCTGATCATTGGTGCTACAAATAAAAACAATGGTAGAAAAAAATAAAAAACAGTCTTGGATGTGAACTTTCTACATTACCTCGCTGTTGCTCGAGTCTTCGTTGTTGGATGACGACGAAGATGGCTTAATCACATGATCATTCAATTTCCTCTTCATGCCAATCTAATAGTTGGCATCAGAAAACATGTCAATACGCCATTTCAAAGCAACGAGCCATAAACGCAAGAATATGAGCGCGTTATGCTGATAACTTCATCTTAGAGCTCCATATATGTACTGCATATTAAAGTAACATGGGACATAGATATTTACCATTTTGGATTCGTGACTGCATCCATCTTCATGGCTAATCAATTCAACTTCCTTGTCTTTCATAGCTGCACGAAAAAAGCTACGGATTCTGACTCTAAGAACAACCTCTCTCTACGTTTTCTTTGTGCTTTTCCATCTCCCTCTGCGCATCTTATATTATACCAAGTCTCCCTACCCAGAAAATAAAGATATCCAAATACCAGTGCACACCTATCCAGGCATTGAACAGGACACTAACAAAAATGTCAACACCCCAGCCTCATTTCCATGATTATTATATTTGACATGAGAGACAGTAAAGAAATACTAAAAAGAAAGATCACATTCAACTTCAACGTTTCAGAGTTGAAGACCCAAGGGGTGTATAAGTTGTTTGTGAGTTAGAGATCTAAATTATCGGCCAACTAATATACGCATATTATCTTATGAACCGCCTACTAAATGTGTACATTAGTACTAACTTTGAAGCTTCGTACAGAGACTAATTCACGTTACTAACAGTCAACGTTTGAGCTGGTGGCGTCTTTAGATCTGATGGCCGGTGGGTTATTGTGAGTCTTGTGTCCACTGTCAACGTTGGAAATATATTAATAAAAATTAAGTAACATGGTAAGTAAACAAAAATTTTTATTTTACTGAAATAATATTTTTATTATTTATGTTGGGCCTGGGTCTTGATCCCAATCCCGAGGTTCGATTCGGGGTAGTCGGATGAGAATGGTGCGAAAGGAAAGTTGAGAGTATTCTATTTGTAAGAAATTTCAGCGTGATAGCCGCTGCTAACTATATATTTGTCGCTGCAAACTATGAAAGTCAAGCGCAATGAATTTTTTGGAAAAGTTTGCCGCGATGAAGTCTCAGATTCATTCCAAGTACTTCATGGGAAAATATGCTATGGCGAACTTTGGCTTAACTACGGCAAACTCCAGAGGCCAACGAGTTTCACCCTGGCGAAGATGTAAAATTTAATACAAAATCACCCTCCACGGTGAAACCCTTGGACAAAACCCAAAAAACTCAACATCCATCAACAATATACATAAGGCCCAATCTTCTCAATAATCTCATATGGCTTGGATAAAAGCTTGAGCAAAGACTTGGAACAGTCTCGGATCCAAAAGAGTAGGCACTTACTTTTGCGAAAAAAGTCTCTTGGATCTGTGAGCGAAAGGGTTCACGATCCTGCCTTACTGAAACCTCAGCATTCTTTGGGGCTCTAAACTTACTAGTGCCCTCTTCTCTTAGTGGATTGTCAGGTGCAAAAGATCTTTGCAAAATTTTCCGTGTCCTTCTACGAGGTGGTATCTTACTTCTTCAATTAAAACACTAATGATTAGCTTACATTTCATTTTAATCTTATTTCTTATATGTATGCATGATATGCATGTCACTTAACACAATCAATCAATGCAAACAATTTATCACACAACAAAATAACTTATATCACTATGCATTCTAACCCTAGGAATTCTTAAAAATAGCCTAAACTTTGATACTAGAAAATGTTGAGCCCGGGTCTCGATCCCAATCCAGAGGTTCGATTCGGAGCAGTCAGGTGAGGATGGTGCAAAAGGAAAGTTGAGAGCATTTGATTTGTAAGAAATTTTAACATGGTGGCAGTAGCGAGTTCACCGCAGTCAACTATGAAGGTCAAACGCAATGAACTTTCAAGAAAAGTTCGCCGCGACGAAGTCTCAAATTCATTCCAAGTACCTCTCAAGAAAAATATGTTGCAGTAAACTTTGGCTTCGTCGAGGCGCACTCCCGAGGCCCAGCGAGAAAAACCCCTAGAAGAAATTATTCTGCATCGAAAGCCTAGCTTCACCATGGTGAAGATACAAAATTTAACACAAATCACCATTCTAAAAAGGTTCGTTGCAGCGAACTCTGCTGCGGCAAAACCCTCAGACAAAACCTGGACAACCCAACATCCATCAACAATATACATACAACTTTCATCACAATAGCCTAATCCATCATTAACAACAATTTCCAATCTCAACAAAGAAGTTAACTATGAACATACACAAAAGATCTTCAACAAATCCAAATTTCAGTATTAAATCAAAGAGTTTGAACAACTTTAATTACACATCAAAAGCTACACCATTGACTTAATACAAAATACAAAATACAAAAATGCTCATGTTAATATGCTTATAAAGCTATCCCAAAAGTTATAGTTATTAACTTAGTTACAAAAGTTACTATCTTGAAGTATGCCAAAACCTTCGCGAGGATCAACGATCTTCTCGTTCAGCACCTGATGAGTGGAAAATAGTGGGATGAGCTGTGAAGCTAAGTGGTTAATACATTTATAACCAGTGACAACGAGCCATGCATCGAACATACATATATGTATAAATATATCTCATTTATTTAACAATCAATTTCTTTACAATTCTATTTCAGAGACTCATAGTTTAACAGATTATCACACAAAGATTATCATGTAACTCATAATCATCAACTTAACATTTCATTGTGCGTCATGTTCAACAAATCAAAATGCAATGCACAAACAAATGGCTCTAGGGTCCCATGAAACAAAACCGAGAAACCGAAGTTTACACTGTGAACAAAACGAGTTCGATTCTTAAGATCTAGTAAGCCACAAGCGGGCAGCCCAAGGATTAATAGTTGGGTATGCTACTGTCGTTAATCAGTTTAGCGTGCAGATGACTTTCAAATATATTTCGGGAAGTTATTCTTCTCTTTTATCTCAAGTATATCATTGTTCTGTTCTTAATTTATTGATCACTTGAGTTGGTTGTTTAATTGTCTTCGATTAAAAGTTGTTTAGAAAAATCCTCTGTCGAGATTAATACGAGTCAATCATATTATTGGGTGTAAAAATTTTTCACAGGAAGTGAGGTTGAGAGATAGTTACAAAAATTGAGTAGTGTTAGCTCAGTGAGACCTTGTGTAAATATATTGCACCTTCGTGATATTGATTAAGTTAGGTAAGGGTCTCGTAGACGTTAGCAAGTTGTGATGAACTGTGTTAACAAATCTGGGTTTCGCTTAATTTGATGCTTTTAATTTTCTGTTATTCGTATTTGTCAAAAACAGATAAGAAAGTTTGCAAAACAACCACTTGTACGGTTTTCCAATTGTCATGTTGAGAATTAATTTTAAATTATAAAGTCGTTAAAATTATTTTTAAATAAGTCTTTAGTTTATTTTTAATCTTATCTTATAATCCAAATTTGTTAGATGAAATCTTTATTTAACGCTAATGAGGTTTTTATATTTTGCTTATATAAGACAACCAAATTTATTATTCCGATGATATAACAAAACTTCAGTATTACTTATTCTTTTATCTAATCGTATCTTGTCTTTTCGTACACATGTTAATCTTCTTCTCAACAAACAAGCCTCTACTATAATAGGTACGCATATCATTATTCAATAATACTCAGCAAGAGATTTTTCATTTACATTATTTCCCTGTTTCGATTATTCCATAAATTTAGCTGCGTAACAGCGAAATGAAGGAGCCTTTGCAGTTGCCTGATGGATTAGTCCATGGCAGAGCTTAGGATAAGTTCTTGATTAATCGCCTAGAATTAGGTAAAGACTGAGAAGAATTTTACGGAGTGACACGGCATTTGATCAAAGGAGGCGTGCGTACATTCTCATAACACAGAGGGTTGATTAGGATACCAAGTCCAATGGCTAGAAACCAAACCTGTAAGCATAGGCCTCCCAAAGCCTTCAGAAATCCTAATTCACCACGACCGAAACTTATTTCTGTTTTACTTTCTCTAGTTTGTGTTATGGGATGTATTCTAATCGATAGTAGTGAAAAAAGAGCCAAACATAGAAGAAAGGGAAAAGAAATGGTAAGGGACGATTTTCACTTCAATATTGAATATGTTTGGGATATTTATGAATGGTTGTGATAGACTCTCATTACTCATCAAACAATTCTTTTACAAATTTTGATTGACAGGTTAGCACATAAGAAAAGTAAAATTTTGAGTACAAGTATTTTCTTAAGGTTTAATGACTATTCTTTAATAAATCTATTACCAAATATAAAAGTTTTATACTAAATTTTGGTATTGGTCTACTAAATTTGGGTATCGGTCGGTACTAGCTAGTAATCAGAACATCGGTTAGAATTACAAATTTTAAAAAAAATTAGGACTAAATTGAAAGACTTAAATTTTCTCTTATATAAAATAATAATTACTTATTAAAAAATAAGATGATAAGATTGTACATAATTTATTTATAAATAATAAAAATACAAATAAGAATGTGTTAAATGATGTTTTTATATCATTAGACTAATTCAAATGGTTATATATTACATAAATAAATATATTAATTTAATACAATCATATTTAATATTTTTAAAAGTTATATGTTTTATATTGATAATCTATATACTTTTAAATATACAACTGTGAAAAATAGTATAATAACTTTTGAAATATATAAAGATAATCTTTGAAATTAAATTTATTTTAATTTATTAAAAATATGTGAAAATAATATTAATAAATTATTATAATTTCGTCAGATATGATTGAAGCTAAGTAAAAACTTGTATAGCATAATAGATTTATGGATTATTTTGTAATTGTTAAAATTTTAAAATATATTTTATAATTCTAAAAAATTATCCTAAATAATACTTTATCTTCCTGTAACAAACATAAATCCGATTGCAGTACAATTTTCGTAATATTGGTCATTGGCCTCATCATTTACTGCAATCTGGCCCATATAGAACGAGCGTCGCAAATTGGGAGGGGCGAGGAATGGAGGTGTCCTGGCACTCCTAAGAACAACAGAAAAGACTAAACAATAAAGAGTGAGAATAATATTATTTTTGAAAACGTACTAAAGTACGTTTGGCAAATGGAGTTGAATTAGACTCGCCGTTACAGAGGAGGAAGGAACATATAGCTTTTTTGGCCCAATCCCAAAACTAGAATAAGGCAAATATTATAATAATGGGATTGCCGTTTCAAGTGATAAGATACATAGTAACAGGAATTCGAATCATTAGCTCGATTGATCGTAATCCCACATGGGTCCATGCATATCGGAAAACCAACCTTATGAATATATTAAGTTTGATTAGGGTTCATATACCAAATTCCCATATAATTTCTTATTTTACCTTGTAAATTTCAAATTTTATAAAATACTAGTGTATTTAACTGCTGATTTTAGAGAATCTTTAACATCAATTGTCATTAAATATTTTTAAAGGAGAACATAAAATCGCATCATATTCAACTTACGGCCTGTTTGGTAGAGCTTTTATCAATAGAGCTTTTGTCAGTAGAGCTTTTCTGAGAAGAACTTTTTTTAAAAGCCAGTTGATTGTTTGACCGTCAATTAAAAAAACAGCTTTTTTAAAAGAACTTCATAAAGTAGACTGTTTGGCAACATAAAAATAAAAAGCACTTTTATTAATTTTAACTATATTTTATTTTATAAT
>JANSVB020000137.1:5471164-5483818 GCA_025504935.2 Erythroxylum haughtii | reverse complement strand
TTGTTATTTCATATTAATTGTCATTATTATTTATTATTAAGATTTTTGAAAGCATGATTGATGTAAACAGTAAACTAGTAAAGTATACAGTACAACTATACAATATATCAATAGGAACTATTTTGCAATTTTTAAAAATTTTATGGACTATTTCATAAATTTAAAAAATTACCAGAAACGGTACCCGGTACCGACCGGTATTGGTACAGTTATGTTCCAGAACCTAATCCGATACCAAGCCTGGCACAGTATTCATAACTTTGGTTTTACATGTTAGCCCACTAGAACGTCTAGCCAATTGAAATGGAATCATTTTATAATTTTTGGACAGATTGTCTAATTAATTTATCCAAAAATTTAGGATAGTCGTACATTAACATAAATCAACTTCTAAAAACACTTTGAAACATCAATTTTTAGCATTTAGCACCCCACTTTCATAAAAACTTTTGTATTGCTAACTTTAGAGGTTTCTAATTTTTTTAATATCAAGAGGTTTTTTTTGAAAATTAATAAATCATGCATTGAAATTAAATATGAGAGGTTTATACATAAAGAACCTATAAAGCACTATAATGACTAAATTAAGGGAATAAGAAACATTATATTGAGTTTACAAAATGAAAATTCTTTAATCTTCTTTTTCGCTTGTTGATATTTGATTCCGATACAAAGTATATTTTTTAGATTAAGCATTTCATCTACATGAATAATTTGATTTAATGTTTTAAAATTGCCGAAAATAAATATAGATTATTGCCTCTTTAAGCTTAACACTATTTTTTGTCATAATTTGATAAGGTATTGTAGCATCCACATTTTTCAGCGACAACAGCAACACCCACAGACAACCACTGCACTCCCGCTGCGCTCTCACCCGTACCATCATTTTTCCACTCTGTAAATTCACACAATGCCCTTACGTCCTCGTGCTTGTCAATAGTTAGTTAGGATATTTGTTACGTATAGTTTTTATTCCTTTTCATTGTACAATTTGTATATATAAACACCACATTATTAATGCAAAAGGCAAGAGAGAGTTTCCTCTTCCAAAACTTCTACTCACTCTCTACATGGTATCAAAGCCAAAGGCTCTTAATATACAATGACCACCAAACGTGAAGGACATTCTAGCACCTTCCAATCACAACCCGATGTAAATGATGATGAAAAAGAATCATATGAGCTGACTGCTTCGGAAAACCCAAGTGTTGTCTTGGTGACGACACTACTAAATGAAACAAACTACCTATCCTGAAGTAGAGCGATGATCATTGCTCTAAAAGCAAAAGACAAAATAGGCTTCGTGAATGGCTGCTGCAAGGAGCTAGAGAACAATCTAACCCTACAGAAAAATGGAGAATAGCTAATAATATGGTAATCTCGTGGCTTTTAAACTCTATGGTTAAGGAAGCAAAATCGTTT
This sequence comes from Erythroxylum haughtii, assembly GCA_025504935.2. NCBI lineage: Eukaryota > Viridiplantae > Streptophyta > Magnoliopsida > Malpighiales > Erythroxylaceae > Erythroxylum > Erythroxylum haughtii. The sequence continues at coordinate 5,482,393 of JANSVB020000137.1, read as the reverse complement.
CTTGTTGTGACCACTGCTAGAGATCTACGGGAAGAGCTAAGATCCAGATACTGTGAAAGCAATGGACCTCAAATCTACCAACTAATGTAGGAAATCAACAACCTAAGGCAAGGAAAAGAGTCAGTGACGAACTACTTCACAAAACAAAAAAGACTTTGGGATGATCTCAAATGCGTCATGCCTTACAGGAGTTGTCCGTGTGAGGTTGGTAAACTTAAAAGCATAATCGAAGATAACACAAGGTTAGTCCAATTTTTGAGGGAGCTTAGAGAGGAGTACAGAAGTGTAGTAAGCCAAGTGATGTTAAATGATCCTTTACCAACTGTGAATAAAGCTTACTCCATGATCCTTATAGTCGAAAAACAGAGAAACATTGCTGGGCTAACCACAAATGAAATGGAACAAATGAATGTAGCTCTCGCAGCAAAACCCATCAGAAATAAGAAAACAGAGAACAGAGAAGCTTTCATGATGAACCGAAAAAGGAGCTACGTAAGGAAGGAAGATAAATATTGCACCTACTTCCATGAGAGGGGACACACAGTAGATACATGTTTTAGGATCCATGGAGAGCCCGAGTGGTTTAAGGAATTAAAACAAAAACACACAAGGGAAAGAAATGGCTATGCTGAAGCAGTGGCTGAAAGTCCCATCGACATTGGGCAAAGGAACTTAAACAGTGAAGGCATCAAGCAAGAGTCACAATTTAGTGTTTTAAACAAACAGGTCTAGGAGTTGATGTGCCTAGTCAAGGGAAAAGGTATTAATGAAGTGAATCACTTAGCTCTTAACAGCTACGTAGGTATGCACTCTAACCATAATGATAATGTTAGCTCTAAGTATGAATGAGTTTCATGGATAGTGGATTCAGGTGCATCAACCCATATGACCATAGCCAGAACTTACTCAAACACGTTGATCCCACACTTGATTTTTGTCCCGTAATGTTACCAAATGGCTCATTTAAATCTGTCACCCAAATGGGAAGCATAGAATTGATAGATTTAATTCAATTAAAAACGTGTTGCATATTCCTACCTTCCACCATAAGCTCTTATCAGTCTGCAAACTTGCTAAGGAAAATCACTTAGCTGTCATATTTATATCAAACAAAGTTATATTACAGGACCCGAAGACTAATTCTATTGTCGCAAGTAGCAAAGAAGTTGGGGGCATTTACAGGCTCAAACCTCATCACTTCCTACCACCAAATTCGAAGAAAGGTCCATCTTTGCAATTTTATCTTGACAAACATTTTATTTGTAATGCTATTGATACTTTTAGTTTATGGTATTTTCGACTCGGTCACGTATCCACTAAGGTTTTAGGGCATTTACATTTTCAACATATTAAGCCATCAAATGATTTCTTTTGTGAAACATGTCCCTTAGCAAAACAAACACGGAAATAATTTGGAAAATATATTATAACAGCTAATAGACCCTTTGAGCTACTTCACATGGATCTTTAGGGCCCGTATGGAACAAAAGCCCTTGACGACTCCACGTATTTTTTAACCATTGTGGATGAATTTAGAAGAGCTACTTGGACTTTCCTTTTAAGTAGCAAAGCCCAAGTCCACCATACAATCAGTCTTTTTATCTCCATGATTGAAACCCAATTTTGCCAAAAAATCATAAAAATACAAACCGATAATGGAACCAAGTTTGTCAACGCTTCCAACCAACAATTCTTTGAGTCAAAGGGGATTATTCACCAAAAAACCTGTGCTTATACACCACAACAAAATGGTGTCATGGAATGTAAGCATAAACACCTACTTCAAATAACCCAAGCTCTTATGTTTAAAGCCAACTTACCAAAAGAATTTTGGGGGGATGCCATCTTAACCGTAACCCACATCATAAATCACCTACCAAAAAAAAATATCTTGGGAAACACCATATGAAAAATTATATTCCAAGCCACCCACTTATGATCACTTCAGGACTTTTGGATGTTTATGCTATGCAACAAACACAAAACCCCATAAAGAAAAATTAGAAGCTAGAGCCATGAAATGTTTACTACTTGGATATGCGACCTACCGGAAAGCTTATAAACTATTTGTGATTAATACACGACATATAATATTTAGTTGAGACGTTACCTTCCATGAAAAAAAAATCCTTACATCCAACCAGAAACACCAAAAGAAAAACCCCTTTCTGAACCCCAAGACCCACATATTACTTTTAACCCAAAAAAATCACAAAGTCCATATACATCCTACCCCAACCTACCCGACCACACCTTACCAGATCCAATACCCATACCTGAAAACCCAAATCTCTTATCTTCCTTACCTCCATCTTCCTCTTCACCACCACCAACTCCCATCTACCCAACACGTTTCAGCATAAGACAACGCAAATAACCCTCTTACCTCAAAGATTATGTCACCAACGTTCCCAATACCTCCTTCAACGTTACCACACCAAAGCACCCCATCGACACAACTCAACTCCATTTTTCCAAACCCCATATCACTTTTCTAGCCAATATATCCACTGATCATAAACATTTTCATACGATTATGCTAAACATGATCCATTATGGCTTGAGTCCATGCAGGTAGAGATTGAAGCACTTGAAAATAATGAGACCTAGGTTTCAACTCTTTTGCCCACAGGAAAGAAACCATTGACGACCAAGTGAGTCTACCGCATCAAGCGCCATCTCGATGGCTCAATCGATCAATGAAAGGCACACCTCGTGGTGAAAGGTTTCAAGCAAACTATAGTAGTTGATTACTTCGACGTCTTCTCTCCGGTGGCTAAAATCACAACCATCCACACTGTCCTTACAGTAGCTGCCACCCACCAGTGGTTAGTTCACCATTGTGAAATCAACAACGCATACTTATATGGGTGCATCGATGAAGTTTTGGTCCCTGAATGTTTAATAGAAGTTAGAATTTTTTGAAGGAGAAATTTTGGCAAGTAGTCATGAATAAAGAGCCAATGAATAAAAATTCTTAAACTAAGAAATGATAGGCAAGGGTAAAGTAGTGAATGAGAAATGTTGATATGTTCATGTTTTGCTTTGGTGTTTCTGGTGGATAAAAGATTTTGAAGTGAGAAGAATTAAGGTGAAAGTTAAAAGTAGAATGAAAGAAAAAATGAAGTTGAATTTGTGTAGTAAGTTTATGAAAAATATGTACATATGTGTATGTTCTGTTGTTGGTGTTCATGATTAATCATGGACTCTTTTTTTTCTTCGAATGATATTGATTTGAGATGGAGTTGAGAATAAGGAGTAAATGAAGTAGAAAAGGTGGTCCTGGTATGAGTTGGGTTAAGCAAAGATTGTGAAACAAAATGGATGGTTGATATGGAAAATGTTCACAAAGTACGCTTAAGTCCTTTAGCCACAACTTCTTCTCTAGTTATCTAACCGAGATGATTCTTGATTTGGATTAAATTAGAAATATATGGCTACATTTCTTATGAAGACATCGAATATAAATTCTGTCTTTAAGAATCTCAAGATTTGTCATGAATTTGAGAATTGGGTGCAATACATTGGATGAATGTAAAGTATATTTTGAATTCAAGAGAAAACTAAATTAATTTAGGCTAAATTTAGTGAGTGTGTCTACTAGTAAGTTGTAGATCTTTCTTTTAGCTTTCCAACGATATATAGTATGAAGCTTTTGGACTTCTAGACTGAAAGTTACGGTCCTTGTAAAGGAAGATGTAGCTTCTGCCTTTTCACTTCTTCTATATTTTGTATCTTCTATGTTTTGCTTCTTCTATGATGACATCATCTCCTTCTGTGTTTCTTATGTGATGATGTCATCTTCTTCTGTGTTTTGCTTCGTTTGTGTTTTGCTTCTTCTGCCTTTTTACTTCTTCTGTGATGATGTCATCTGCTTCTGTGTTTCTTCTGTAATGACGTCATCTTCTTATGTGTTTTGCTTCCTCTGTGTTTTGTATCTTCTATCGTTTGCTTCTTCTGCCTTTCACTTCTTCTACCTTTCGTTTCTTCTGCCTTTTGCTTCTTCTGTCTTTGGCTTCTTCTGTCTTTTGCTTCTTCTTTCTTTCACTTCTTCTGTGTTTTTCTTCTTCTATGTTTTGCTTCTTCTGTGTTTCGCTTCTTCTGTGTTTCGCTTCTTCTGCCTTTCGCTTCTTCTGCCTTTCGCTTATTCTGTCTTTCACTTCTTCTGTCTTTTGCTTCTTCTGTCTTTTACTTTTTCTGTCGTTCGCTTCTTCTATCTTTTGCTTCTTCTGTCTTTGTCTTCTTCTGTCTTTTGCTTCTTCTGCCTTTTGCTTCTTCTGTGTTTTGCTGACATGTCTTCTTCTGTGTTTAGCTGACGCGTCTTCTTCTGTGTTTTGCTGACGTGTTTTCTTCTGTGTTTTTTTGGCGTATCATCTTCTGTGTTTTACTGACGGGTCTTCTTTTGTGTTTTGCTTACGCGTCTTCTTCTGTGTTTTGCTAACGTGTCTTCTTCTATGTTTTGCTCCCTTTGCTTTTCGTTTCTTCTGTGTTTTGCTATCTTCTGCCTTTCGCTTCTTCTGTCTTTTTTTCTTCTGTGTTTTGCTATATTCTGCCTTTCACTTCTTCTGTCTTTTATTTCCTCATTGTTTTGCTATCTTCTGCCTTTCGCTTCTTCTGTCTTTCACTTCGTCTGTGTTCTGCTATCTTCTGTCTTTTGCTTCTTCTGTACTTATCTTCTATTCCATTTTCGACCCTTTTAACAATAGAATCTGATTCAAGGTCTTCACGAAAGTTGTAGATCTTGAAGTTATCTTTCGAACCATATAAAGAACATCTTAAGGTGATATCTGTAGGGAAAGTTATAACAATTTTTCCACTGCTTCTGTCTTTTTCCATTCGTCTGCTTTTTCCTTTGGCTTTATCTAATCCTATTGTCTGGTCCATTTTGACCCTTCAGATGATAAAATCTGACCTCAAGTCTTCTTCAGAGTTGTATATCTCAAATTTTACTTTGAAACCGTCTTAAGATAATCTTAATCCAACATCTCTAGTGAAAGTTATGCTATTTGTCCCGAGACAAGTTTGATATGATTGAGGACTAAATCTTGTTTGATTCTTTCAGCCATAATTTTGCTATCCGAGCTCCAAATGAAGTGATTCTTGAATCCTTAGATTTCTAACACTTTTCTTTTTACATCTCCATGAAAGGTTATAGATTTTGGTATTGATGTGAAAAATATGTATTAAATCAAGTAAGGGTATTGATTGGAAGAGTAGGAATTAGATATGTTACTGAACATGCTTCAGTGTTTTGATGATTTCTGGACCGGTAGAGATCTAAATGAGATGATTCTAGTTTCAAGATAAACTAGAGAGAAGGATATACAAATGAGATGAAGAAATCAAAATATAATTCAGTTTCTAAGATATTTAAATTTCGGATAGAAGTTGTGTATAGTATACTGATTTGGACAAGAGCAGTCCAAAAATGTTTGAAGTGTATCTTTGGAATCACTGAACCAAATGAATTGATTTTGATGTCATTGGAAACTTAAGACAAGAGAGAACATTTTTATAGAAGACAGAGTTATGTCAGAATATTCAAGGGTGTTTTTGACAAGACACTTAAGTATAAAAGATATAAGGCATAAATGGAAGGGCAAATGAGACAATTCTCAATTATTAAGGGCATAATTGGAAGAAGAAGTGTTGTCTTACTTATAAATGAAGAAGAAAAACGTGAATAGAGGAAAAAGCAAAGGAGAAGAACAAAAATTTAAGAGAAAAGAGAGAATGTCATGAAAAAGAGAGAGAAATATAAAGAAAAGGAGAGAATAAGAGAAAGAAGAGAAAACAAGCTAGGGTTTCAATTTTCTTAGCCTATAAGAGAGATGAGGTTGTTCAAGAAGAGAAAAAGGTAGAGGAAGAGAAGAGCTTCCATATGAGCTAAGGATCTCTTTATTTAGTGAAGAACCAAAGGGATCAAAGAGACCTATTTTAGTTAGATCAGCTCACGGAGCACACATTAAAGATGCAACAAGAAAGAGCCTTAAAGACCTCAAGTTGTTTGCAAAGAGAAGAGGCATGTTTGAGCAAGTCCATAATCAAGGAAATCAAGGTGGGGTACATGTTTATAATAGAGTAAATAAGCCACTACTGTTTCTTTAAATCAAAGAAGTTTTCTAATTTTCATTTGCATCATAAGTGCTGCATTATTGCTCATGAATGATTATGAAATCTGCTATATGTTTGTTACATGGTTTGAGTTATATCTTTTACAAAAGATGCATGTTTATGAAATCATGTTTTCAAGAATGGTTTTCAAGATATACGTCAAGCGTGTAAAAAGCAAGTTTTTATGAGAATGTGCCATATGGGCAAAATGTTTTTAGTTCATGAATTACATGTTACGTGGGTTTGTGGTGGTCCCCTAAGTTAAGTCACATGCACGTTGACCAAGTTAAAGGCTTCTTCCACCTACTCGCTAATGGCATGGAGTTCCTTCATGGACTCCCATAAGTTCACGGCTATGCAAAATCATTATGTGGGATTGAGCTAGTTCTTTCTGTTCACGGCTACATAGGACCCTTAGGGGAAATGTGTAGTACGTTCTGTTTTGGATCCACCCAAATCATTTTGATATGCTTATGTGTTCATGATTTGTGAACAAGTTGAAAAATGCATAAATTGTGTCGTTTGTGATTTTGATTACTTGACAAGACAACAATTTTGAGAAACATGTGTTTTATAGACTCAATGGAAGTTTCTATGTCAAGTAAAACGATTTCAAAAGTTTTTGTTTATCATTTTATTATAAATTGTTACCCACGAGCTTTCAAGCTCACCCCCTTCCTGTCCCCACCTCCAGGTGATGAGTAAGAGATGGAGTGAAAGACAGTCAAGGCATCACTCCCAATTTGCTTATGTTGTACTTTGAGTTAGTTTTGGGAAATACTAGGCTTTAGTCACTTTTGAAGAATTTGTAGTTCATGTAACTTTTATATTTTGATATTTCAGATTATGTTGTAATGTGGCTTGAATGGCCATTATAGCTTTGTAAAACCCTTTCTTTTGAGGGTACTGAAATGTGAATGATGAAAATTAGTTTTATGTAATCTATTAAAGAGCATGATGAAGTAAAGATAAGAGAGTCTTATGATATTTCCGCAAGAGTTGGACTTCGCTTTCAGAAATAGGATCCAACATTAGAATAATAAGTTTATTTGATGTTCGCTTGGCATGGGCACGCCACCCTTGTGGGATGATGTCTAATAAGGGTTTTGGAAATAACCTTATCGGATAATACGCTCAGGCTTCATGATTAGTTTCATGATTTCGTAAGAGTTAAGTTTCGGCAACGGTGCCCAATAGAGTTAAAGTAGTTGATTTAATTTTATACAAATAGTTTGTGTTTGTTGGATCAAAGGAGACTTATGCTTAACATAAATGACAAGAATAACATTTGGATAATCGAGACTATCTTTTTATGTCACTGGTTAAATCAACATAACAAGAATTGTAAAATTACATACAAAGATATGTTTATCTTTTTTTATTATGAATCATATGAAACTTGTCAAATTGAAGAATAACCAAATAAAACTTTTGTGAAATGATGATGATGGTATTGAATTGTTAAATTTATATATGTAATGTATTGGATGGAGCAACAATTTATAAAAGGATAATACTTATATTTCATTAGATTACTAATGAATTTATATGATATAGTCATACATATTAAATGAAATTTTGATTTAAAATTTTGAAAAGTTCAAATTGTTTAAATCTAAGTAAAAATTAACTATTTAGAATGCTGAAACACTTTATGAGATCATTATAATAAGTTTTAAATTTTTGGTTATTTATAAGGAATGAGATTCTCTTGTAAATACCTTTACAATAAAATTTCATAAGAGTGATGAAAATGCAATATGAGATAATACGTGATGCAATATTATTTATTCCATAACTATGCCTAGTTCAATGACTTACCTTTAATAGTTCCAATTAAATCAATTAGTAAGATTTCATATTAGATATGAAACACTAAGTCTTTGTAAGAGTTAAAGCTAATGATTTAGGGATGTGATGTTTGATTGAAGCATGTATTCCATTAAGTTTAGAACTAAAATGGGTAATAAAAGGTTATGAGATATCTAATAGGTTAGATATAATCTTACAGACCTATTGAACAAATTGTTTGTTTCAATGTATACTTATGGGACAATGGTTCTCAAGATAAGTAGTAGAAGTAAGATGAAATTTGAAAAGTTCAAATTTCATAACAGTACATCCAATTAGAACTAGGGTCTTTGTTAATACATTTGATGTATAGTTGAAAGGCTACGAGACATTGAAAGATTCACTTTTATGATGAGTTCAAACAGTTTATTTTAAAGTTGATTGTGAATTTATCATATATGGAGTATAGTTTTCTTCTTCAATAGGAGTATGTAGTAATGGTTGCTAATTAAACCACAATACATTTTTCATTTAGAGGAAACGACTAATTGGATCAATAAGTTCTTTAATAAATTTCATTTGGTTTCTTGAATTGTTCAAGATAGTAATGTGATGTGGAACAGTGTAACCAATAAGCGTGTAAAAGGAGCTAAGGCCTATTTAGGCAATTTTCGTAATTATGATGATAATCAAGATGAAAGTTATAAGATTTGAACAAGTGTTCACTATAGAGAATCTTGTAGAATTCTCTCATTAAGTCATTATCCCAATAGTAGCATGATTGTCATATGATAATATGGTATATGATACTTAAATGATTGACTTAGTGAAAGTGGGAGATTGTTGGATTATGTCCTATAACCAATTGGTTGTTTATAATTTAGTGACAAAATATTTAAAGGCATTCTTTATCTTGTGTATATTTAGATATATGTGATAAAGTCTATGAGATAATTATACATTGCAAATGAAATTATGATAAGTTATAATTATAAGACTCATATAGTATTTATGTATTATCTCTAAATTGTTCCTATTCATTATTCTATTACGATTGTTCATTAATGGAATTTAAAAAACTAGCACACGTTTGTTTTCCTAATAAAGGAAGTAGTCAATTAAGATACTTAAATAAACATGTGGGTAGTTTAATCGATAGTCATTAGATGTGGCATGAACTATATATAGGTAGCTGAGTGATTAAGATATGATTCATTATCCTAAAGTAATTAGGGAGAATGTTTTGTTGTTCTAAATTAGTATTGATTTGGAAAATCCTTATCCAAAGTAGAATGAAGTTTTTTAAATAGTTTACAAATGCCATTAATTGAATTAGTAGCTAATGGTAGAGAATTAATATGATTAGTCTCAAAATTAAGTACACATTAATTCCATGCTCTATGTTTAATTAAAAAATTGTATGATAAAAGGATTTAATTATACAAAAAAGTTATGCATGGAAAGGTTTGTCAAAACCACTTTAAAATTCTTAGATATTTAGGTGGTCATGATATGTTAATATACACCAATCTTGATCTATGGATATAAATTGATTAATTAGAGAATTAAAGATAAATTAAAGGAGTTTAATTTATCCAATCCTAAATATGATTTAGGGTTATAATTTATATCCATTGTTAACATATTTAGAAACCTAATGAGTATCACATAAAGAACGAATTGAAGAGAGCAAAAATATTTTAATCAAGTTGGACTTTGTTGTAAAGTTTGAGAAACTTTATGATTAAATATGAGATATTTAATAAATAAGGATCAATATGAGATATTGAATTTTATGCATAATTTATTTTTAATTAGAATTAATTATAATTGTAATTAAAGTTTATTTAAATTTATAATTTAATTTCAATTAAATTACTAAAATATCTACAACTTATTATAAATAGGCTTAAGCTCTAATAAAACTAACACAACTTAATCCTCTATGTAAGAGTTACAAAGTTTTCTCAACTTATTCTATTGATATCATTAGAGGCCCAACACTTGTGAGACTATGGTGGCTGAGATGGACTAGTTTTGAAAATGGTTCAAAGGATACGACAAGAATATGACCAAGCTTCAGAATAAGATATGAATCAAATTCATGCTTTATTATAATTTAATTATTAATCATTTTATATAATTAAAGAGATCTTGATTTTTGAGAAGTCAAAATATGAAAATGTTTCGTAATTATTCTGCTATGGTAGAGATCGAATCTTTTCTCGATTTTCCAACAATGTGAACATTCCATGTTCCTATCAAGTCTATAAGATTCTTACTAGTGTCTAATCCACTTTTGGGAAGTTCTAAGACAAGACAAGGAATTGCAATAAAGTAAAGAATTGCAGTAAACTATACAACGCATAACTAATTTGCATCAGCAGAACATCCAGGAAAATGCAGATCATAATATGTTTTTCTACTATATTAATTAAAAATTGAAAGTGCCTATTTACAAGCAATTAAAAAAGATAAAGCTTCTCAACTAATTCTAGATTTTTATTTGATCTTTACCACTTCTGCCATCCCTCTCTTTAATCTCGTTTATAAGTATAATGCAAATATTGTTAAGAAAGTTTTTTTTAAAATTAAAAATGTATTGAATAGAAAAAAAGAGGGTTCTCGAAGAGGTTCTAATCTCTTATAAGTTTTCAACAACAAAGCCAACTTAAAAAACAATAAACAATGACATTGTTACGGCAATAGCCCATTCATTTACCAAACAATGTCATTTGAAAATGAGGTAAGGTTCTTCCCTTTTTACGCATCGAATGTTCTAGTATTACTAAATTAAGGTTGTGAGAAAGGAGAAGGTATGATCGGAGGCAGTTTTGCAATTTCATAGACGTGTGTTTATCTCTTCAGGGGAAATGGGCAAGTGATGATGGAATCGTGGAGATTTGGTGGTTTGGACTGAGCTGGGTTAGCCAATTAGGTATTTTAGCTTCCTCTTTGCTACTTTTTCTGTATTGTATTTCCTTTGCTTCTCTTTACTAATACCAATTTACTTAATATTATACCTTTCAAACTAACTTATTTTATAAGGTATAGTCATAACTAAACTAACTTAGGGCCTGTTTATTTCCATTTATTTTTTTAGATTTCTATTTTTGCTTTCAAATTTAGAAAAAAATATATTTGTTTGAGTTTTTTGTTTTTGTTTTTGTTTTTGGTTTTGGTTTCGTTGCGTTTGGTTACCTTGTCTTCTGTTTGTTTCAGTCTCACAGCTTTTTCTGATTTTTCAATCTTTTAGCGGCATGGCTCACTATCAGTATGCTTTTAATTCTGATTATTCATATTATCCTTATTATGATAATGAGT
>JANSVB020000137.1:5429627-5441045 GCA_025504935.2 Erythroxylum haughtii | reverse complement strand
ACTCATCAGTTTATGCTTTTGTTCTCCAGTTTTTTTCAAGTTGTAGCAGAAAGTTGTAGAGCTGATATAAAGCTCATGGACTTCATCATTTTCGTATGGGGGAGAGAAAAATTGAAAAACCACCATCAATACAAAAGACTCAATACCGTTTTTCAGATTGTGTGTTCATTTTTCTTTACAGTAGTTGATCTTCAGAAGTTAAAAAATAGCAGTAGTAGTTTCTTTGCAAAAAAACCTGAAGTTAGTTCTAGTGAAACCAAATTCATCAAACACACAATCATCAATTCAGCTCATCTGTTTAGTATGCAGTAAAACGAGATCGTGTGAGGGTGAGTGGTGAGGGAGAACGAGAGCAACGAAAGAGAAGGGAGAAGAGTACTTGACCTCCTTGCTCCATTACTACTTCATCCTAACGTTACGTAGTAGCGCTGAGTAGCCTTACCTACTCTTTTTGTTATGCCCGCGAGCGACTTAAAATTTCTTGCGAATAATAAGGTGGTAATCAAATAAATTTATTTAAAATATATAATTTATAAATTATTATTATACATTTAAAATTTTATCGGAACTACAATAGTAATTACATATTTTTTAATAAAAAAGATAAGTGGTATGTGAAAAACTAAAAGTGTTAACTATTTCGTAAACTTCTTTGGCACGAACATAATAAAACCAAGTAAAAATGAAATAATAAAAACGTAAAAAATTTGGTAACGCAGTTTGACACACCTTGCCTACGTCTACGAGGCCCTTACCTAGCTTAATAACTTTCACCGAAGTACAATAGATTTACCCAAGGCTTTACTGAGCTGACACCACTCTACACTTGACACTATCTCTCAACCTCACTTCCTGTGAAAGAATTTCACACCCAATAGTATGACTGCCTTGTACTAACCTCAACATAGGAATTTCTCAATCAATTTTTTAACGAAAGAGCAACAAATAAATAACTCAAATGATTAAAATAATAAAGAAAAAAAACTAAATACATTTGAGATAGACAAGAACAACTTCCTAATGAGTTCTGCTCTACTGAAATAGATCTAGAAATCGTTGCAACAAGAATAGGTTGATTCAATACCAACACAAAGCCACAACTGCAACGATAACACATTTACCAACCATGCGCTACTCCAACGATTCAATATCAAAACAAGAATCCCAAAGTTCTTCACTCACGAAAATCATCCAACTTGAACAATTCCAGTTAAATCATATAGCCCATGACACACACTATTCACTCATAAATCAAAAGAGACCCGTGTATATTTAACGCACAAGCCAAAAAAATAACTCTAAAAAATCAAAAGTTAACCCACTGTGTTTTTAAACCCAGAACATGTGCACCACATCAGCTGCATTTTATCTCATATATAATTAACACCCACTACACACTAGCTCACTTACTTCACCGTAGCTTATCCTCATACACTTCACTTCTATGACACACACTTACATCAATAGGTATCAGCAATGTGAGTCATAAGATGGAGCAAACATCCAAAGAGCAAGGACAATGCTAGAGACACACACGCAGTGTATTTTCCAATTAAAAAAATTAACGCACACCACATTTATTGCAAGACAACTTCCTTTATCTTATATCCCTAGAAATCATACAACCAAACTAGACTTCTTTTCCACTCTTTACATTATCCAAAAATTCAATTCAAATAAAAAATATCACATAGCTACTCCTCATCTTAATTTGAATTTTAAGATTTGCAATATCTCGAAGATCTAATAAACAAATATATCAAAATTAAATAATAAGATATATAATAAATATCTTAATAATCTCCCCCTAATTGGCATTTTTGTTACAAATAAGAAACTCCCCCTTAAACCAACATCGTGACAAATAAGAAACTCCCCTTTAAACCAACATCAAGTTCCAAAGAGCAATAATGAACAATCATCCAAATTTCTCCCCCTTGGGACAAAAAGATGTCAAAAAGTACGATGAATAATCACGCATATACCTTAAAATCTCCCCCTAAATGGAACATTCACCATAAACAATATGATGTCTCTCTTTTGGGACAAAACAGTATCAAAACGCATAATCATACCAGCAGACGAATTATAAGCACACTAAGAAGACAAATTACCATCATTCAAAACACTAAGAGATATGCTCGAAAGAGAGAGAGATCTATACCAATGAGAGAGTTGAGGAGTTATTAGTGGAGCCAAATGAGGAGTTTTTAGTGGAGCCAAATAGAAGTCACAATGCAAACTACTAAAAAGATGAGATGACAATAGCAATATAGAACTAAAGAAAAAAATATTTTCTTTTCTTTTTTGTTTCTTTTTTTTAACAACACAAAAATAAGTAAAAAGTGTAAAGCACATTGACCCTGTGCCCCTCGAAGAATCTCAAACATGGGCTTATTCCTTGTCACATTATCTCGGTCATCGATTTCTTCTTAGAAGTAACTGACTTGTCCTCTGTTTGACCAGTTACTTCATAAACAATAACTAACTGTGAATCTGTATATTTTCTTGTTTTCCCTTCACTACGTTTTTGTGCTTGTACTTGACCCTTTCTAATCCAAACTTGCTTCGATACCATGGGATGCTGCTGAAAATTTAATAGAGAGTGTCAAGATTTTCAGTTTTGACTCCTTTGAAACATCGTATATAATAACTGATAACATATTGGCCTTATATGTCCAATGATTCCACAAAAATGACATGTGGGTATAAATCTTTGATTCTTTCTCGATTTCTCTTCTTCTCGGATAGATTTGGATATATCATCTTTCTTCTCATTCATTTTAGAGTACTCACCCTTATAGCCAATGCCTTGAAGATCCCCTTTAACTTTACCAATTTTCAACAACTTTTCTAGCTTTTCGATACCTCCATTTAACATTCTCAATCCCTTTTTGGTACTTACTAATTTCATTCTAGCTTCACCAAGCTCATTTGATGTCAACATTAAATTCTTTTCTAACTCTTGGATGGTATTCTTCATGGAGAGATTCTCTTCCTTCAATCTTTCATTCTTTCTACATATTTTCACCCACTTTTCGTACATTAATTCGTAAGCCTCGTTAATGTTCTCCACTTTACCACTTGACCCACTTTCATCACTGTCATAATCTGAGATCGAGCTTTGAGTTGAATCGTTTGCATTTTTTCCGAAAATTCCAGATTTACTCACTTTTTTATCTTCAATTACTTCCTTCTCAGTTACTATTAAACAAGTTACTAGACTTTTGCTATGTAAGGCAACCATCACAGCACCATTAGCTATTTCTTCTTCGCTACCATATTCACTCTCAGAATCATTTTCACTCTAGGTACTTGTGAAGGACTTTCCTTTTTTCTTCTTTACAATATTGGCACATTCGGATTGAATGTGTCCGAAACCTTGATATTCATGACATTGGATTCTCCTTGCCTTCCGTTCACCCTTTTGTGTCTTGACTTGTTGTCTTGAATTGTTACTCGATAAACTTCCGCCATATTGTCTAAAGTCGGATCTATCCTTCTTCATTCTTTTCAGCCATTTACCAAAATTTCGTGTAAGTAGTACCAAATCTTTGTTTCCATTTGATTCATCTTCCGCATCATTCACACTTTTTCTAGTTTTCACTTGTAGTGCCTCTCTTGTAACTATGTTCGCGAAATTAGGATCTGCACTAACTTGCTACCAAATTCTGAATCGGTGACCTTGCTCTGATACCAATTGAAAAACCGAATGAGGTTAATTATTTCTCAAACTTTTCGCAAACTTATTTGGCACCAACAAAATAAAAACAAGCAAAACTAAAATAATAAAAACACCAAAAATTTGGTAACACAGTTCAGCACACCTTGCCTACATCTACGGGACCTTCACCCAGCTTAATCACTTTCACCGAAGTATAATAGTTTTACCCAAGGCTTTACAGAGCCGACACTACTCAACCCTTGACACTATCTCTTAACCTCACTTCTTGTGAAAGAATTTCACACCCAATAGTACGACCGCCTCTTACTAACCTCAACAGAGGATTTTCTCAATCAGCCTTTTAACGAAAGAACAATGAACAAATAACTCAAATGATTAAAACAACAAAGAACAAAAACTAGATACATTTAAGATAGAAAAGAACAACTTCCAGATGAGTTACGCTCCACTGAAATAGATTTGAAAGTCGTCGCAACAACAATGCGTTGATTCACGCAGAACTCATAATCAAATCACAAAAACTTCTGCAAAAATCACAGCTGCAAAAATACCCAATCAACGACAACATATCAAAAAAAACCTCGGCACAAAACCATTCAGCTCATTGCACATTTATTCAACACCCACGATTGAAGCATAAGAGAAAAACACAGCATTCACATCAAGCATCTCAAGTTGGCGTGATCAGCATATATATAATTTCCTTGGCCCAAGAAAATGCACGCACATCACCTTCACTTTAATACCCACTGCACATTTAACTTTAAAGACTCCAAAATTGCTTGGCCAAAAAAAACAACACACGCACATATAAGCCCACAGCAACCCACTCACAAAACAAATTCCTTTCTTTTGCTATATATTCTTCAATCTTCAATTTACGCCCACCAATGCACAAATATCTTTATATTCATGTGGGAAGTGAGATACGTGCCACTTTTGTTTGAAGCATAGAAAAGAGGTAGTCAAATCGTAGAACTCTTGCCATTTGTTTTCAGCCAAGAAAAATTAGATGAATCTCTCCAACATTCAGACTTCAATCCTCAATAGAAATCCCAACTCACACATCAACGTAATCCACCACACCTCTTCTCAAGATACACATCTATTCAAAATAGGGTTCTATAACATTTAAAATATTATCCAAAATAGCTTTTTGAATCCAAGTCATTATCCAATTAATATCTGATATGTCCAATTAATAAATAATGCCAAAACTAAATAAAAGATATATAATATATATTCTAACAAAATCCATTCATTATCTTCACTTTATTATCTAATTATTCATTAAAGGAATCAATTTAAATTTTCAAAACGTAATAGATTATGGAAGCATTTATTCAAGATGCAAATACATATTAGCTTTGATAGTAATTAAAGGAATATATAAGTGTGATATTTCATCTCATAACTATCCTTAATTAATCAAATCATTTATTGTTATTCTACGATTAAAGGAATCTTAGCAAGAAACTCTTTTTTTCCTTTCAGAATTTTATCATAATTCATTTCTAACTGATAAACATATATGATTTAATAGTTATTATTTAAAAGGTCACACCTTTTAAACTCATTTGGTATATACTTTTATTATCAGTCACACACATATATACGTACTTGCCCTCTTTCAACATCAACATTTTGCAACTCTTTTCCTATGTATAGCAGCAGGGTAAGTGAGCAAGAGTAGGGATGCATTCTTAACATTTCTGAGATCCATTCCTCAGATCGCCTGCGGGTATCATCTTTCGGGCTCCTCGTCGCCATGCTTAGCTGAGGAAAAATGCTACGACCAAATGGAGTCATTTTGTTCCACCTGTTCTATGTCACAATCTCGACTCGAACTATGCCAATTTGAAGTAACAATTTCTGTTCCGACATGAAAGAAGGGAGGTGCAGGTCATCCTGCCAATAAAAAAATATGATGTTCTTCATGCAAAAGATCCTTTTGCTTAAAAATTCCAAGTTTGAGAATGTTAAATCTACCCACATGGTATAGATGCAAATTTTGCCATGCTTCCGTGAGAATAATTTGCTGAAGAGCTTACAATTTATACTAACAATCAGCATAATAAAACAGGAAGATAAGCATCTCATCTTCCATTTTATCGAAAACCTTTGCTAATTTAAGTTTCGCTTTGTCCCTCTGTTCAGATAGCTTTTAGCTTATAGGCTAAACTCTTTGTCAAGACATACTTGCTGCTTTCCCGGGGTACGACTTGCCATTAAGAGTTTCTTCGATGGTGGTACTTTAGTCTTTCCCACAACTTTCAGATGAAGTCAGGACCCTTTTACATTGATTTCTTAAAAGTCAGGGTTAGGGATTTGATTATTAGATTAATACAAGGATGTAACTTACAACCCATATTTTTGGTTGCAAAGTTCTTCTACATACGTACAGCCTACAGGATGGCAAAAACAACCTCATATAGGCTGTTCTAAGCTAATTTTGGACAGCCTTTCTATAAACAGATCGATGTTCTCATCTCTATCCAGCATGCTTATTCTCACATACTCAGGACTGACACCAAAGTGCCTTCCACCCCTTGTTAAGATCTTGTGTTCCCGGAGAAATGCCTCACAATCCTCTATTGGCTCTTCACATTTCAACCATGCAAAAGCTGCACATCTCACCATGAATGTATGCAAGTGCATAACTATCAAAGTACAAACCTGCTGAATTATGAATTATGGGATTTGAGAGTGTATATAATCAGTTATGTTTACCTGGTTGAGGATTGAAGCGTCTGCCAGAGAACTTGCAAAAGTCTGGGGAAAACTCAGGCAAACTGAAGAGGCCACTTTGTTCCACCGCTTCCCTCAGTGGTGTCCACCGCTCGTTCATTTTTCTATAGCCAAAATCAAATAGGGTCTCTTCCACGCTCTTGGTATATTCGTAGCTGTCGGAAACAACTTCCAGTACTTTAGCTGCTCGCACTTGTGAATCCTTGGATACGCCTATGGTGCTAAGCTCGATGTACTTGACCATCTTCTTCGCTATCTCCAGGTCTTTGACAACAGCCCAACTAAATGATGCAAATTTCAATAAAGAATCATCAAAAATAAGTTCATGATGAAATTATTACATAAAACAAGCTATATCTAATAAAAGGTGAAAGTAAATTGAGTTGCTTACCCAATGCGCATCCCTGCATGTCCAATGCTTTTGGAGATGGTGAACAACATAATATCATGATCAGCAGGTGAAGTTATTGGTGTATACTGCGGCCAGTAGTAAGCCAAATCATGAACCAATAGCCCTCCTGTTCTGTTAACCACAGCCTGCCTGGAATAGCCATCAGGATTGTTGGGTGAAGTAACAAGTTCAATGTATGGCCCGCCCTTACTAAAACTTCGAGCATCTCCAGCCCATTTGTAGAGATTTGACTTGACGCAGTCAGTAATAGCAGGATAAGACTGCAGCAAATCAGTTGAGACTTACGTTAGATCAATAACTTTAACCATCAAGGCCAGACCAATTTGGCCATGCAGAAACTAGAACTATACATAGATTAAAGATGCAACAGACTACAGAGTAAATTTTCTTACAACCAAAGCGGCCCATCGCCATTCCATTGTGGTCTATTAATAACATCAAGGTCGGCATTGAAAGAATAAAAACTCAACACAACGTAGGATTTGGACTGACAGGGCAATCTGTCTTGATCTTTTGCCATCATTACAAGTTATGTCATTGAACATGTGCTAGTCCATTAACCAAGACACCAGCATGTGCATGTCACACAGCTCATCAGGTTGCTTTGACTAGCATGCATTCCCATAGTTGGGGGTAATCAACTCAATTTCATGTACACGTAGAGAATATCTTTCTTCTGCATAACGTATCGGACACTAGAATAAATTTTGATATTATTGTTCTAAATCCAAGTTATCTACAAAGTTAGTAACATATATATTTATTGTATGAAGTCATTAACTCGGGGATTGATACTTGAGATGAAGTAAGTTATAGGCTGAAACTCAGAAACAGTCAACAGTTGGAATATCGATGCAGTGGATATAATATTTCTCATCATCAGCATACAACATAATTTTTATTTTTTATCAAAGCCACATAGTACCCAGTACTGATATAATATATTACTTGAACTTGATTATAGAATTATACGGCAAAAAAATCAATTTGAGCTATTTCCAGAAAACTTACAGAGTAGTAAGGTGCAGCAGATACAACACTAATAGGTTCAATTGCATCTTGGGGACAGAGTGCATATAATACTGCTTGGAAAAGCTGTGTAGAACCCGTCCCAACGACAATGTGTCGGCCCCGAGTGACAGCATTGCCAACAATCTGATGAAGCCTAAGTACCTGCTTGGCAAACTCAGGTTCTAGAAACCAGCAGAGGTTACCAATGTCAGAGAAGTAGCTCACTGATTGCCAACCAGGAATCACGATAGTAGATTTATCGCCAGCCTGCTGCCAATACCTCGTATACATTGTCGGATCGCCACTGCATTGAGCAAAACTGTAAAAATTAGCAAAACTGTAAAATAATCCACATGAATGACCCACTAAATGTCAACGGCCCTCAATTTATTTACAAGTTATCATCTCAAATAAAGAAAAATGAGCAACTTTGGGGTACAATTTTTTTTCGAGTTATATCCTTGCCAATATGAGAGATGCAAATACACAGCTTAGTCCGATAAAAAGCAAGTGATTTTATCATAGACCCTGAGACTAAACTTTGCAAGATCCAACCTCTACTTTCAACCCCACTTTCCTTTCTAGAACAAAAGAAGTAAGTAGCAGCGATGGAGTGGGATTCCAAAAGGGATGGTAGTAATGGGAGTGCGTAACTGGCGGGGCCATCCCCATGACATGAACACATCAATGATTAGATGATGTACATGATATATAAAATCGTCTTTAGAGGGGCCCACAAAATGGAAGATCCAACAAGCCCACTTCCTTTAATATAAACCAGAGAGGAGGACCATGAAAATGCCATTTGCCAAAGTTACAGGGGCGGCAGTGGCACAACTTCACTCTCAGATCTCAGACACTCGCACGCCTAAAATAAACTTTGTTGTTTAGATCTTCCGAAAGGCCAAAAACCGGGTTGCATGCATTCTGCAAAAAAGTTGACCCACGAGGACCCACAAAGGGGGGCAATGATGGTGTGGTCAAAGTGTAATAAGCACCAACCAAAGCTGAGGTAATAGATGCTCATAAAATAATTTTCCAAAAAAAAAAAAGATGATCATAAAATAGGATAATAGGATAGTCAACAAAAACAGGTGCTTCGAACCCAAAGTTGAGATCTGTTCAATTCCAGCACCACTTTGCAGTAGCATCAGTAGTAATTCACCCCTCAACTTGGGAGCTGGGAACAGAGAAATGACAAAAAAAAAAAAACAGCTATCATCACGAAGTACGAAAAGACCGTGAATCACTCGCCACCACGCCCAAGTCTAAAATGAACCATAAGTGTAGTTCCCCTACTCATTTTCACCTGTTCCTTTTTGACCCCAACGATTCAATAAGGGAACAGACGGAACAGATCTTTGGAACAGAAAATCTGTTGCCAACAGTATAACGTCTGAATACCCAAAGAAAAGGACCTGTCTTCATCAACTCTCCCAGAAGGCCTGGAAATAGCCGTTTAAAAGTAAACTCCCCGCTTTTCGGGTTGGAAGAGATGCACTTAACTTTTTTTAAAATTCATAATAAAAAAACTTTACCAATCCCTCATAAAATCACCATTTAGAAATGGGAAAAAAAATTAAGAAGAAAAGGCAAATGTAAATTTTGAGAAGACAACACCAAACTCTGCCAACCAAAAACCACGTTAACAGTTTGAAGGGAATGGGCGAAAACAATAATGAACCCTTTTCAGAGGTAATTGATTGATATCGAACAAAAAATTAGGAGAAATGGAAATGGCAAAGCGTGAGTGAGTCAGCACTTACTGGTCAAGATTGATGACTCTGTCCTCGGTGTAGTTGACCAGTGTCGCAGTGGAAGGTGAACTAGAAGAAGAAGATGAGGTAGCCTTGTGTGTCTGGCGATAAGCATGCAGTTCAGCCAGAACACCACCACCGACTACTTGCTTTAGCAGTGCTACACCATCAAGACCCTCAGTACCAGTTTCGAAGACTACCCTCAAAAGCAAGCTAACGTTCAGAGCTACAGAAACCACAAGCAAGTGCCTCATTGAGAACTTCCCCATCTATCTGGCAAACTTTGACTAATTAGAGTTACAAAAACAGAGTACTGAAAGAAACAGAGCTTGCCCTTCTTTCAAGACCACGTTCAACAAGATGTGAGCAAAGGAGGAATAGAAGAGAAAGGTCAAGGGTCCTCAGAGCTTTTCCATTTCACGAAATACACTAAACTTTGCCGAGGAAAAAAAAGCACTGGATTTTTTGTCTTCGCAGCAGACAAGTTGTCAAGTTACCGGAAATAGTTTTTGAATTAGCAAGAAAACCATTAACAGAAAAAAATGGAGAAAAAACGACCAATAACCAACACGTTAGTGAGTTCTTGAGAAAAAGAGTGGTATTTCTTGATCTTGGACTAAGCAACCCTGATAAGGGAAGCCAAATACTGAGGCTCCAGAAACGGCGTGATGGGTGACGGGGTGATAGTTCTAAAATGCGCCAGGAGGGCGTAGACCATCCTAGGAAAGGCTTCCGACAAGAGATTTTCCTCAGGAACCAAGAAATCCTCCTGATATTTTCCTGGAAATTTTGCAGCTTTGCTATTTTATATGCCAGATCTCGAAAACCAATAACACACGATACAGATTCATTGTTTCATATTGTTTTCTTCTTATTAAACATAAGAATAAAAAAAGGAAAAAAGATTTACGTGTTTAGTTAGTAGAAATACGAGCAAAAGGGTTTTCTCATCAATTTTGACATGCTTTGTGAAAAACTGATGGATTGAACAGGGGATGCGTTTGGATGAAGACATTGATTGGTGTTGGAGATTTTTTAAGTGCAGACTTGCTGTGTAGATTAGATTACTTGCTAAACGTGTCAGTTTTCCTATGTAGCATGAGTTAAACCTAAATGAGTCAACTCGGGAAAATTCATCTCTGCAACCGTTCCCACTTTCCACCTCCAAAAAGAGTTGACTCTTTGAAAGTTGCCAACATTACCATAGGAGAATTGACAACGTATCTTTTGTCCCATAGTTTACTTTAGATGGGAAAACATGCTCTCTTTTTCTTTTGTTTTTGAGAAATTAAAAATACATTAATAAATAAAGGGTTAACAATAAAGGAGTCTGCCAACTTAAAACACTGATCCACTAATTAATACTATCACTACCACATACAAAGCACTCAACTAAAAGACACATCAACAAAACGACAATGAAATGAATCCTAGTATATCGTTGTTGTTCAATTTAGGGTATAACTAATTTCCTCTTTCTTAACACTTTGAGAGATTTCTCAATTTGAAATGGGTAAACTCTGGCGAAGGTGTCGACTTTGTTGTTCCTCTTTTCTTCTCTTTATTTTTCTGCACTCAATAGAGCTTATCTCAAGTAAGTCTGGTCAGTAGTAGCTCTTCGATTCTTAGCAGTTTAGGGCAATGTAACCTTATTACCATAACTCTCCAGGTATGACTGATGTAACATCCCGTCCCCATATTAAAGGTTATGACCTGAAATTTCAATAAATGCGAGCTCAAAGAGAAATTAAGACAATGCATTTTCTTACTCATGCATCATATTAGCATATATGCACATAAATACG
>JANSVB020000137.1:5309811-5319852 GCA_025504935.2 Erythroxylum haughtii | reverse complement strand
CCTCGTCGGTCCAGTGAAGCGTCCCCCATGTCCCAAACTTTTCACAGAAGTTTTAGTCTCTTCCTTGTCCATGTTTTGCATGAGTTGTTGAAACATGGATTTAATATCACTAATTTCCTTTTCATATTGCAGTTGAGCCTCCAACAGGTTTTTCATGCTTTCCTTTAAATGACGAACTTTAGCTCCACGTGTGCTTTCTGTCATTAATTTTTCGAGGAACGTTTGTTTTGATACCAGATGTTACGATTTTTTACTCACACACACCTTTTGTATGTCACACACCCACACAGATTTAGAGAGGGAAGAGACTTGAGAGAGAATAGAGATTCTGACATTTATTAAAGATTTTTCATGCCTCCCTTATTTGGTTACAACAACTATTTCATACAGTACGTAGAATATTCTAGACTATCACATGAGTCTTCAATTGAGACCGTTGCTTCCCAAACTGTGTTTTACTTATTCGTAGACGTGTTGTATTCGACGTCATTCCTATCTTTTTCTTCTTTTTTCATATGTAGTCTATAATTTCATAATAAAGTAAGTCTAGAAAAAGTTACTTACATCAACGAGATAGTTGTGAGAGGTCATTAGCAAAACCCTAACAAGAAAGATTGGAATTTTTAAATCAAAATTTAGACTTTTTGAGATTTTGCGAGGAGAGGGATAGGGTCTTTCTTCTTCCTCTCGTATGACGTGACAATTTTGAAGCAAAGAGGAAGAAATTTCTGTGTGGATGGCTCCATGGAATCCAACTTAGAGACTCTGAAGTGTCAGATACTGGTTGGTGAAGTCAGAACACGGAGTGGTGTGGAGGACCACGAGGACTCTATCTTAAGGACCACGAGTTCTTGAGATTATGGATCAGAAGAGATTATCATTACATTGTAATGATTGGGCTTGTAAAGATCAGTTTCTCAACAAATCGGGGCTCAACTCTATTTAACAATTGTACAAATCTTTTATAAATGTTATTTATATATTTTTTGTATTTTTTAAACATCAACTAGTTTTTTAAATTTTCAATTATAATTTTTAACATTAATGATTTTCTTGTATGTATAAGAAGTTATGAGTTTTTATAAAAATATTCATTTGTTTAAGGTAAATAAATTTTCTATTTTAAAATTTTAAAATAATTAATTAATTTAACCTTTATTAATCAGCAAGTTCTCTTAGAATAAATAGATTAAATAAGAATTTTTATAATCTTTCGAATGAAATGTTAAAGTTACCTAAAAAATAGAAACGAGGATAAATATAATCTTTCAATTGAATAATCATAAGAGTTTGTTAGATTTTTTTTTTTCATAAAATGGAGTTATATCCAAAGTGTAATTCCTTCGTATTGCCATCTTTACAAAAATTTCATTAGTTACATTTTTAATATTTAAATAAATAAGAGAAAAGGTCAATTACACATTACATTCTATTTCACTAATTTGCATAGAATAAAAGAACCAACTTCTAGCAAGGAAGATATGACTTTTAAAGTTATTATAATCCCAAAGTAGAACTGGATCAATGATTGAATGTGGAAAACTGGTTCAAAATGTTTGAATAGAGGAGGAAGAATTTTTTGAAATCCTTTTGGCAGTCCAATTTTGAAGCAAGACTTTGATTAGAATATTGGATACTCGTGGGATATCTTCTGAAATTAAAAAAGAAAAAACTAGTCAGACATGGGAACGTGGAACTTTTTTTATTCAGTTATTTTATAGAACATGTTAGAAAATATTGGGAAATAGGGGTGTTGTGGATCTTTTAGGGTTGAGAAGATGACGATGAAGACAAACAACCTTTTATGAAAATCTTTGATCTTGAACCACCAAATGCACAAAAGAAAGATTAGCAATCTATTGCTGTTTAGTACTTGACATGGATAATCATGCTAATGATGTAATAGCTAATCCAATAATATATGCATTAGGTAAGGCATCTCAAAATGCAAACACTACAATAGCCTACATAATCCAATACATGCGATGAAACTGCCCTATTGTCTTGTCCCACTCTCCCGCAATTGCCTCCTAGTTTATGGGGCCCTTTTCAACTCCCAATTAATGGATGACACGTGAAGTGACGTTAATTAATTACCCTCATTAAAATGTAATCCAATGAATCCTTTGAGCTTGATCATCACATCATTGATGATAAATGGTAGTTAATTTGTCATAATGATCGGTGGTTAAGTGTTCATAGTTTGTGTCGGCAATTGTTTTCTCTCTTTATTAGCAACCCTTTATTCTTTCACTTTCTTCCATTTAACAAAAGCATTTGATGCTTTGACTTTCTAATAATAAAAAATAAATGTTGAATCCCAACAAAAGAAGAAAATAACAAGTGAATTCCACTCGATACATCCCTTGAGATTTGATGTCGTTTCAGCCTCATAATCATAAATGGAGAAAAGGGTTGTTGAGATATTTGTAAAAACAACAGTTGCAGTGACTAGTGGTTAATTTTCATTGGTTAGGTAGCTCAATGGACTTGCTTCATGTCTAAAAAAACCAAGTCTTACGGTGATAGAGTGGAGTTGTTGTGCAATTGGTAACTTTAGACTATAACTTTATTGATTTCTCAACTAAGAAAACGAGATGGGATGTAAAGAATAATGATTCCTGCCTTTGTCTCAAATTCAAAAACCCAATGAGAATGCCCTTTTTGTTCTTGATGCAATGCAAATTCATCTCGGAAGTAAGTATATGGACAAGGTTGAGTAGTTAACTAAAAGATCAAGCAAAAGAAACTTGTGGTCCACTAACACTAGCTTAAGACACAAGTTAAAACCCTTCGCCTTTTACATCATGAAAGGGTAAAATTTTCCCAACAAACAATATTAATGGCCGGTAAAAAAGATGCTTTTCATTGATATATAGACTATGCTTATTAACATTAATCTAATTTAGAATTAAAAGAAATTAATTGTAACACATTAAAATATTTATAAATGAAATCAGATTGAGAACATTTAAAATCTACTAATTAATTGATAAATAATTTGATCTATTAGTATAAATGCATTATGTTAAATAGAATATGAAAATTAGTTGAATTAGTTCTTATTTTTTTTCTCACACAACAACTTGCAGAATTTCTTGATATAATTTATTGGTTATTTTATATATATATATATATTAGCTTTTAAAAACAGAAGAAAGAGATTTATTGAATTGTCAACAAATTGATTCACACTCTAGTTTAGCTTTAAAAAAATAGGCTGTGCACTACAGTTTCTGTACAGGCAATGAGAGAAAGAAGGCAGAGTTAGGAAGATCACATGTGAAACAAGAAGGGAAGTGTCTCACTAAGTTGTGGCAAATTGATGAGTAGTGCTGGCAAGGTTGGAGACCGAGGCGGGGTCCCTAATGCATAGGTAGCCAGTTCATTCCATTTACCTCCATGTTGCAGGAGTCAACCTCAGTGCTCTCTTTTAGTCCATCAATCCTCCGACAATGGCTATCCTTTTTCTCAAAGTGAAAGGATTGAATTTCTTGGCCATGTCGACCAAAACGAATTTGTGATCAATGACGCGGCAAAAAGCACCCTTGTCTCCCAGCTCTTACCTCCTCCCTAGCTGCATCATTTTTCGATCTTTGTTTTCTCATCATATTACATGTAATTATCACTTCTTCTTCTTTTTTTTTCTTTTTTCATTATAGATGCATTCGTGTGGCTACTACATGGAGACATGATCAATTTTGTTGGATGATTTTCCTTTTCGGTGATTTTATGAGTTTGAAATGCTTATTATACTAAAAGCATAAATGATGATTTTCCTCTTCTTTTTTTGGCATTTTATGCTTTATTCCAAAATCTTAAATTCAAATTCTCACAAAAAATTAATTTTATTAGACCTTTTGATACTTTTCTAATGAAACAAAGTAAAATTTTGAATTAGTTTTACTAGTTTCTGATTAATACCTAATGGCATCACTAGAAGAACACCCGTCATAAAATTGTATCAAGTTCAATTTTGTAACTCAGATAGATGTTACATGGTAAAGTATATATCAAAGCAATTGCAATAGTAATTACTTTTTACATATCAATAATTAGATTGTTTAGGCTATCATTAATTTATATTTTCACCACTTTAGTTTTATAGAGAATAGAGATAATAATCATTTCAACTCAAACGTCTAGTTAACAACCATGAGGATTCAATTCCAAGCCTCATGGCTGGGAGGACGTGAAACTCGTGCAGTTAAATTAACGAATAGTATTGTATAATATGGGAGTAAAATACGGGCAGAACTAAGACTAAGTAGCAAGCTTAGGAATTGATTATCTGAATTCCTCTGAAAATTTTATGTCTTGACTGTGTGGGTTCCAAACTTCTGTTTCAAGTCTCACTACAGTTAATCTTCTTTGCTAGCTTCTTTCTTGTCTTGAGAATTCTGAAAATGGTGTGCGGCAGGAACATGTTGTCCCTCTCCTTTGAATGGAAATAATTAATGTCTCAAGAGATGATTACCTAACTATTATAGAGTGACATGATGGATTAATCGTGGCCATGTCAAACAGTCCAAACCAGCAAGCATATCAGAAGAAAGTATATGCCCGTAACGAGATGATACCATTTTCACAGGTCAAAATTTTCCTGCCCGAAATAACAATCATCCATTGATGTGAGCTCGGCACAATTGCATTTAAAGATTTAATGAGATCATACCATTTTCACAGGTCAAAATTTTCCTACTTGAAAGAACAATCTTCCATTGATGTGATCTCACCACAATTGCATTTAAAGATTTAAAATTCAAAACTAGATATCCGGTTTTCTTTTCATTTCTCCTCCACAACAATAAAATTGAAGTCACTCAATGTGGAGAGAATCATAATTAATAAGAAAAGGGATACAGACAAACCGATGGTTCATTTCCTACAATCACAGAATATTATTATGAGAAATGAAACGCCAAAACGAAAGTGGTGTATTCCATAGTCACCAGGCTTAAAGAATGTGCTAGTCACTGGACCACATTTAGAAGGTGGTCTCAGCCAATCATTTCACCTTTTGTATATAGGGTGCTGACATTCTGACATGTGATTAGTGTAATTACTAATTAGTCAAGATTGCTTGCCTAATGCAATCTTTCCACAACAACTATGAATCTCTTGCTTCTTCTAGTAATATAAATTTTCGTAAAGCGTCCAAGAATTGATATCTCAAAATCTTGTTGAACAAGTAAGATTTGAGCATTTCAAGGGTATCCTATAATCCAATATAAGACAATCCTTACAAATTATAAAGTTTAAATGATATGTGTATCTGCAATTTACAAACTATTCTTCATTTTAATATTGCTTTTTGCTTAGTGGTAACTTGAAATAGGACCATGTCACGCATTTCAATATAAATGGAGTCCAGACTAATCAATCATATAATATGGATAGTCCACCATATCAACATGTTGAATTGACAAAAATAGATTAATAAATATACTATTGATATTAACCTAAAAATGGAAGAAGCAATTCTTGTACATGAAGGTAAAATAAAAACAAATCGTACCATTTTTACAGGGTTAGGAAAGACTTTGCTTGTAAATTGGTATGAGGAAGTGAACAAAAAGTTGAGAGATACCAATTTCCATATCCCAAGAATTCTTCTTCCTAATCACATATATAAATATATGTACTACGTTCGTAGTCTCTGCGGTAAGCTGCTTCTCTTGTTGTCCAAGATTCTAGACATCAACACCATCATGAAGGGAACTTTAAAGTACTTGGCAGGCATTGCAGGGCCAAGTGGCTATGGCTCCAATGCAACCGCTGAGCAAGTTACTGAAGGCCATGCTTTCTCAGTCCCTCCCCATCTCACTGCTATTATCACTGGTTAGTTGCTAATTATCTCCACCATCTACCAAGATAGTATTGTAATCCAATCATATTATCTTTTCCTCTTGACCTTCAAAGCAGGTCTGGTGCATGCAAATGCCCTACCATGTCGTTTTTGCGCCTCAGATTTGAGTTACTTATTTCTTTGTTTCCTTCTTCTTCTTCTCTGAGTGAATCAGATGAAAATTGTAGTGTTATGAATCAAGATAAGGGTTTTATACCCAGGCGATATACTCTTCTGCGTCCTATGGAGTTTCACAAATATGGTGTTTACTTTTAGTTTTTGGCATCTCCAACATCATTTCAGTCTGTTCTCCTCACTTTCTTAAAAGCATACGAGTCTAAGGTAGGTTAATCAAGACATCTCTTCACTCTCTGGTTCATTCTCCCCAAAAAAAAAAAGAAAAAACCGGATCGGTTCATGATAATCAAACATTAAGATCCTACTTTGGCCAAGTAGAAACATCTTTGGTACCCTTCTGCCTACAATCTGCATATTCCACAGAATGCTTATTTTATTCGTGGCTCTTTTTGGTTTTGGTAAGATATGGTAGATTTGTCTCTTCTGAGCACCATATCCTCCCTCAAACTCATCACTTGTTTCTGGGCCACATTTCGAAACTCACCATACCGTGCAATTTTATTACCATATAACTCATCAAAATTACCACCAACACTTACGATTCAAGATGAGAACTAAAATTCTTACATATTTTACTCGTTAAAAAGGAAAAGCAGAAGTCTTTCCGTAGACAAGCTAAATACTTGTGGATTGTTACATGAACTAATAAAAAGGGATTCATATATATTGTTTTTCCGTAAATTATATACAAGTGAAGAAGTTTCGTCCTAATCCCTTGAAGGTGCTACATCGGGCATCGGAGTTGAAACTGCAAGGGTATTAGCTAAGAGAGGAGTGAGAATAGTTATGCCTGCAAGGGATTTGAAGAAGGCAAGTGAAGTAAAGGAGATGATACAAAAGGAGAATCCAAACGCAGAGATCATAACAATGGAAATTGATATGAGTTCACTTGCGTCAGTCAAGAGATTTTGTTCCGACTTTCTTGCTCTTGGACAGCCGCTTAACATCCTCATGTGAGTATACATAATTTATGACATTGAACTTCATTTCCCTCTTCACCACCAAGTTGATGTACAAGGTTTGTTTAGATATTGATAGTAGAAATTGGACTCTCTTTTTCAGAAATAATGCTGGTATATACTCTAAGAATTTAGAATTCTCTGAAGACAAGATTGAGTTGACATTTGCTACGAATTATTTAGGTATGTCTTAATTTTATTTTTTAATTTATAAATTTTCCCAAAAATAGGAAAATATTATTCCATCTCTATTTCTTCCCTTTTGAATATTGATAAATCAAAACGACACCCAAAAATCAAGGTAGGGAAAGCCATGATTTTGGTGACAATGACAAGAAGAAAAGTTTGGTATTCACTTTGATGCTTTCCCACCATAGTACACAGAGATACATGCATGTGGTGCATACTTGCAAATAAGACTTGTCATCATAGTCTTTAGCTGAATAAAAAAAGGGATATAGATTGTGGAGAACTTAATTATGATGATTGTGAAAATATAAATTAGTAAAATCAGACACTATCCATTCTACACAATGCAAAGAGAGTCTATAAGGCTTTTATAGAGGATAGACCACCGTAAAGATGATGGCCTAATTTGCACAAGTGTTGGAATTCTGCATGCAATAAGAGAGAACAACATTTTTATCTTTTTGTTTGTTCTTTAATTAGAGCAGCAAGGTGATATTTTGCTTCTTAAAAAGCAAGGGAAAGTATTAATTATGTTCAAATTTATGAGTGTTGTTGGTCATGAATGTTGCAGGGCACTTTTTGCTGACAGACTTGCTAATAGAGAAAATGATGGACACAGCAACAAGGACAGGGATACAGGGAAGAATAATAAATCTATCTTCTGTGATTCACAAATGGGTGAAGAGGGATGAGTTTTCATTCAACGAGATGCTAAGTCCAAGCAAGTATGACTAATCTCTTTCCTTTATCCACCTTGCACTGCTGTTTTAAGACATTAATGAGTTGCAGCTTTACTTTTTCAGATACAACGGAACAAATGCATATGCTCAATCCAAATTGGCCACCATATTGCATGCCAAGGAAGTTGCAAGGCAGCTAAAGGTGAAATTTCACAATGTTTTCACTTTAGAATTCTAAATTCCGTATGCCATCACATCAACTGTAGTCAGATATAATTAACTGAAAAACTTTTCCGTGTATTACATTGTTGCTTTTATTTTCGTCTTTCTCGAAAACTCTCATGTTTTGTTCTTCTGACAACATTTGCAACGTGAATGAAAAAAATAGAAAAGAAAAGTTCTGAAGATGACAATCATTTGGTTGCCTGACAAGGAAAATATTGCAGGCAAGGAATGCAAGAGTGACGATAAATGCTGTCCACCCTGGCATTGTAAAGACAGGAATCACCAGGGCTCACAATAGTTTTGTCACAGGTACAAATTCTTTTTTCCCGCTTCGGAGCATTAATTACTACAAACTACCAGTGACCGTGTGTATCAATTCCTTCTTTGATTTCTTCTGGACATTTATCTTCAAGAAACTTTTGTATGCAGACTCTTTGTACTTCATTGCTTCCAAGTTACTGAAGACTACAACACAGGTCTGTCTTCATTTCCCTTGTCACTTCTCTAAACCAAGAGATTCACATTAGGAGAGAAAGAGCCAGTACTTGCCTAGTTATTTGGACTGTAGTGTTGTAGTACTTAACAGTGCATGAAATGTGCGTCCTTGCAGGGTGCTTCCACCACTTGTTACGTTGCTATGAGTCCTCAAGTTGAAGGCACCAGCGGCAAATACTTTGCAGACTGTAACGAAAGCAACTGTTCATCCCTGGCAAATGATGAAACTGATGCATACAAACTTTGGAGGCAGAGCCGTGCTTTGATCCACAGAAGGTTTCATTCACCACCAGCTTGAATTATGTTAACCAAAGTACAAATCTAGGAATCATGTATATATGCAGGTTATAAACCTTTCCTTTTTGTCTTATATGGGTGTAAGCCATTTTACGATAAAATATCGTAACTCAAAGATAGGATTTACATGTAAAATAAAAAATGGTCCTTCCCCTTTTGGCCTTTTCATGCTGTTCCTTACAAACGTTGATCTTACTAAAAGAAAAACCTTTCACTTCTCTAATGACGTCTCAATTCAACATTGTTGTTTCCGAGTCCAGTGATCAAGGAAAGACAACCAATATCGACCTGTTTTAATGGTAATACTAGAAAATAGGAGTGATAATGTTGAATAATTTCGACTTTTTCAGCAGATTTTACGGTAAAGCTCTCAGTTTATGTTTTTTAATATATGTTTATTTGAATTTGAAAGTCTTCCTTGAAATTTTAGATAATATTTGTTGTTTGTTGAATTAAGGAATAATTATGTAATTAGTAGCTAAAAATTTTATGTTTAAAAATCTCTCTCATGTCTTGCGTTTAATTAGATTGATGAAATGAAATTCAATATGTTGAGAGGAAAATTCATTCTTCAGTTCTCTTCCTCCTACTATTTCTAACAAATGGTATATGGCATTCCTTTTAAGAAAATGTGAGCTTTATTTCTAAGTGAATTTGGGAGCTTAAACACTTGAAATTAATTAACAGTATAAATACTTGATAATTTAAATACAGGTTAGTCTATGAGTTAGTTCAAAATGGTATCAAGCAATTTTTCGTGCCTACTCCTGCTATTCTTGTATAAAAAAAATTATCGATGGTAGATTATTAAGATGAAATTATACATAAGTGCATTGAGTTTGTGGGAGATTATTCAAAGTGAAGCTGATCTAGCTTCCTTTCCGTAAAATTCAATACTAGCACAAATCAAGAAACACGAAGAATATTTGATTAAAGACCTAAAGCATTCACTTGCATGCTGAAAAATCCAAGAAGTTAATTATTTAGCAAACTTTTCGCAAACTTCTTTGCCACCAACAAAATAAAAACAATCAAAACCGAAATAATAAAAACACCAAAAATGTAGTAACGTAGTTCGGCACATCTTGCTTACGTTTGCGGGACCCTCACTCAACTTAATACTTTCGCAAAAATACAATAGATTTACTCAAGGCTTTATTGAGCCGACACCACTCATCAGTGCCGGCCCTGGGCAGGGGCCAGCAGGGCA
>JANSVB020000137.1:5241197-5251633 GCA_025504935.2 Erythroxylum haughtii | reverse complement strand
TCCTCCTAAAAGAGAGAAAGACCACCGAATCCCCCTTATCTCAAATTCACAGTTAGTCAACATATGACCGTATCGATATCCTCATTACCAAAAAACTGAAATAGAGAGACAGGTTCGAGAATTGCTAGCATCCTGATTGATCCGTCCCAGTACCAACCCATTCTCATCCCTAGTGTTACTAGTTAAAAAGGCCAACGGAGATTGAAGATTCTGTATTGACTACTAAGCACTCAATTCCATCACCATCAAAGACAGATTTCTAATTCTAGTGATTAATGAACTCTTGGATAAGTTGTTTGGAGCCCGACATTACTCAAAGGTGGATTTGACACACGAGTACCATTAAATCCGTGTATATGAGGTTGACATCCCTAAAACTACCTTCCGCACTTATGAAGGACATTATGAGTTTGTCGTGATGCCATTCAGACTGTCAAATACCCCTTCGACATTCCAAAGTTTGATGAACAAGATCTTCCGCCCTTATTTGTGTAAGTTTGTTTTGGTTTTCTTTGATGACATTTTAATTTATTCAAAAACTTGGGAAGGACATTTACAACACATTAAGTTCGTTCTAACGGTGTTAAACCAATACCAATTGTATGAGAAAAGAGAAAAGTGTGTTTTTGGTGTGTAGAAAATTGAACATTTAGGTCATGTTATCTCAAAGGAAGGAGTTGAACCAGACTCAGAGAAAATTCGAGCGGTTAAAGAATGACCAACTTCGACAACAGTTCGCTAAGTCTGAGGGTTCTTAGGTTTAGCTGGTTACTATCTCAAGTTTGTTAAGAACTTCGGTTCCATTGTTGCTCCCCTCAATAAGATGTTGGGTAAGGAATGATTTGAATGGATGGCAGAAGCAACTGCTTCTTTTGAACAACTAAAAGAGGCGCTTACTAATACCTCGATCTTGCAGCTTCTGGATTTTTCTCAACCCTTCATCATAGAGAGTGACGCTTGTGGCAACGGAATTGGTGCAGTTTTGATGCAACACAGGAGGTCCATTGCCTATTTCAGTGAAAGCTTGAAAGGTGTCACCCTCAAATTGTCAACCTATGAGAAGGAGATGTTGGCAATAGTTAAGTTCATCCGTAAGTGGCGTCCTTATCTAATAGGGAGTTCTTTCATTATTTTGACTGATCAAATGAGCCTTAAATATTTACTGGAACAACGGATCATCACTCCCTCACAAGCTCGATGACTACCCAAATTGGTGGGATATGATCACCACATTGAGTATAAGAAGGGGGTACAAAACCAGGTAGCCGATTCTTTATCTCAACAGATAGAGGTCGTGTTCATTGTCATCTCTTGTCCCGAGGCCGCTTAATGGAGTCAATTGGTACCATAGGTCTCTTTCCCTTGAGCTTTGGATGGTCAAATGCCGGTTGACGATGAGACAGCACACAATCAATGACATCTCCATCGGCACTCTGTGACATGAAACCAAAATCTCTGATCACCCTAATACTCAATGCAACACTACAATAAGTGCAACTCGAGTACTATCTCCAAACTAATAGAAAAACAGGGGAAGTAACCTGAATTGCTTTAATCGCAGGCTTGTTGATGTTGTTGAGATAAGCATGAACTCTTTTTAATCTCAGAATCTCTTTACTTGGCCTGAAAGTTTGGTTGGTCGGTAGCCGGTTACCAGAGTCTGATGTAGCTGGTAGAGAGATGACAGGACAAAAAAAAGGAGCAAAGAGAAGGAACACAACAGAATAGAGTATCGTCAGGTGAGCACAGTGAGAAGCAGAAGCGGCCATTTTGGAGGATCTGTTGCGGTTGTCGTTGTTTCTCTGCTGTTTGTTTCACACTTAAAACTGCTTATGTTTGTATGCATTGGAGTTGTCTTGTTGTGTAAAGGATACAAAATGGCTCACGCCCAAGTCTTGTCTAAGCAAATGAATCTACCTTCATGTCCATACAAGACATAAGCACCATTCAATCGAAACTTAAAACTGGTTTGTCACTAGCTTTCCATTTTACAAAACATTAATAACCTCTCTTCCCTCTCTCTTAACTGAGATTCTATAGTATTGGTTTTTGTTCTGACACAAAAGAAACATAAGGCAGTATAAAATAGGCGAGGACCAGGGTGGATGGGAAAAGTGGTATCTTTCGATGTCTTAGGGATGACTAGTTTAAGTTGTGGTCAAAATAAATCAAGTATTTTCCAATTTTCATTTAGAAAATATGAATGTCAGTCAGACAGAGTTTCAAATCTTGGGAATGAGAAGGGCGAGAGTAGCTGGTGCTGTTCTGTGCTTTGATGGTGAAGAAAGAAAGGGAGTCGCACATCATCTTTCACTTCAATGTTGCTCTTCCATTCTACTAATTTAAAACCATGACTCTTCATTTACAAAATATCTTTGGTGTGTTTAGCACATATAGCTAGGTCTCCAGCTTAGTCAAAAGAATCGAAACTGTTTTAAGATAATCCAACACCTCTGCCTTATCCATTTTCTGATGGCACATTGTTCAATCAAGTGATAAGAACTAGTCTTTTCCTGGGTATTTGTCATTTATTCTTTACAATGATCTCGTGGTAGACCAACTACATAGATTAGCAAACCATGTGCCTCACCAATTTTGCCTAAAAGGATTGTGTTGTCATTCGAACCTCTTTGGGTCCTCAATGCTACGGAACTAAGAATGTGGACAGCCTTGAAAGAGGCCACTAACTACTTATAATTACTGTCATTGGCATCAAGTGAGTATTGATTAAAGAATAAAACTTAAAACAAATATTTATACATAAATATATTTATGAGTCTAGAACCCAATGCTTCTGAAGTTTTGGATTATGGTACTCCTCTTTATATATGAAGGACTCTTCTTCGGATTTCTGCTAACTCACCCATCTCCCATTTATTAGGCCAATTGTTCGTTGTTCTTGCTCTACCAAAGTTGGTACGTTCAGCGTTTCGTCAATAGTATAGTATGTCTCTCTCCAGCAAGATTAGTGCAGAAGGGCATCTGATGAGATGGAAATGTCCACTGCCTATAGCATCAACGTCATTCCCCAACACCTTTTCTGATTCTTTGTCCTATATTGTCTCAGCTTCATCTACACGCTCCTAGGTTGTGTGCTAATCATAGAATTTAGAAGGATAATCAGGCTCTGCACGTAGTACCAGATATGGAAAAACATATAATTAATAGCATCGAAAAGTAAAAGTGAGGTGCTTTTGTATTTCTTTTGCATCGTGCTTCGCATATTAAGAGCACAAAAGTATGGGGCAGGCTATGCTCTCTTTTTACGCATCTGGCGTGCGGTGTTTCCCACTACCAAGTACCGCCCTTTAGCTCATGGTTCTTTATTTCTCGCTTCTTTTCATAAAAGTCTACCATCTCTCCAACTATCCAAGAAATTTAAAAGAACGCTTTGACAAGAATATATTGGTAACAATACCTTTTTTCAGAGGGAGCATGCTCCTTTGTAAAGTGGGTCTTACAGGACAGATTCCAACCCCACAGCCAAGGAATGGCATGGCATAGTCTCTTCCCAGACTTCTATTTGTTTGAAATGTGACTTTGCATGTAATAACTTAGCTCACCTACTCAACGATTATGTCATTAAGGGATTTGTAATGTCATTCGTAACTACTTATGGACATCAACAAGCATAACTTTGGGTCAGGTAATAAGGCTGCCATTCCGGTGCTTTTTGAAAGAGAGGCAATGATAACAATGCTAAGGACAAAACGAATTGGGGTTCCTTTTGTTTTCGATACTTTTGAATGTGCAATCTTAATGACAAAGATAAGGGCTTTTTTTTTCCCCCTCTTCTTTTTGTCCTTAAACCCTACTAACTTAAATCATCTGTTCAGAATATAATGAATCTATTGATATTCTTTAAGATTCAACTCTTTAGCTTCCTTTGTTTGTGTTTCATGTTTCACGACCTCCATTAATTTTCAACTTCAAATAATTTATTATTTATTCTCTTTTTAAGGGTGAGTTTTGAACTAATAAAAACATTACAGTCTCTTTGTAAAATTACAAAAGAGAGGATACGTACATTATGACCTTCCCTAGACTCTCACAAAACAAAGAACCCTATATATTGGATACGTTGACTAGACGATTTGTGTCGTATAAATAATGACAAATACGAAGCTATTATTTAAAATTATGATTATTGATAAAATTTATGTAAAAAGGTTAGTTTAGACTATCATAGATTTTAAAATAATGCTAGTATCATCCATGTTAATTTTTGAAACTTTTGATGACATATCAAAAAAATAATGTTTTTAATATAAATTTTTGATACACAGGTATTCAATAAATATAATATCAAGTTTCAATTTTATGTTTGGTATTTATGAGAGTATAAAAATTTATTTATGTTGACGTTAAATATTATGATATATTATACTATATAAGAGGACTTCAACAACAAAAACATAGATAGAAGTATTAAAAAAGTAATCAAGATTAAGTAGGAAAGTTAGAGATTGTTTATCTCTCTAAAATTAAAATTTTCTTAAATTATTTTCTTATATATATAATTTAATATCATATCAAATTTTTATTATAAAAAACTTTAATCTTAACAATGATAACCATAATTCAGTAAAATTTTTGCTAACATGCGAAATTTAAGGAGATCTATTAATACACAACTTTATCCTTAATTAGTAGAAAGTTTATTGTTGCCCCCTATCGTAAAGAAGTTTAGCTACCTACAAGCATATGACTACGCCTTTTATGTAAATAATTGTGTGAGAGATAACATCATATTCTAATCCATATCGATAAGGTTTAATTTTCCCAAATTAGTGAAAATGTTGTATCTACCTAATAAATAATAATAAAATTTTGTTCTTTGTTTTAATATTTAAAGAATATGTGATTCTACCTTAATATTAAGGCTGAAATAGTATGTATGCCAAAAAAAGTAAATTAATTGGAACAAAATATAATTTCTATAAATAATAGTGTTGAAATTAAAACGTTGATTACTTGGAGACAATCTCTTTATTAGTTAGAAATAAGATTGCATGCTATTAGACTTAATAAAATGTAGGAGCACGAGAAAGCGACAATATGTTAGGCTCGTACACAAATAACATTTAGCCATTAGACAATGGGCAAATTTAGCTCAAGTATGGACCATGTCCCACATATCTTAGTGCTGTAGGCTTAGATGGAGATAGCTTATGTTATTTCAAATGTGTGGTCACATGTTATGTTATCTTTTTCTTTATTTTTCTTCTCATCTGATGTAGATAATGTAGCCTTGAAGTTCTTGGAGAAATTGGACAAAGGAAAGAAAAACTACTCAAAAAAATCCCTACATGTTTTAAAAGATTGATTTGAGAGCCCTATTGCAAGGCTAATTGATGTAGTCCATTGGCCTTACGAAACGATGAATTCATAAGGCCACTTTAATTTTTATGTTATTCAAAATTCTTTCCAAATTAGGATTCTTTTCCTTTTTTGTTTGTTTTAGGGTTTCAAGACTATTTAAGCCTTTCATACGTTGTTTACATAGTTTTTACGAATTAATAAAAGTTTCCTATTATTCTCAATTTTGCTGTAATTTTCTTCTATGCTGCATCAGGTGATATCATAGCAGGTTTTTGTACTAATCTGATGGCTGGCAACAACAATATAGAGGGTGTTCACGCCCGTGACAGTGTTTAGGACACGGTAGCCTTGCGAACTAAGATTTAGGCTCAAAGGGCGACATTAACAACCATGGAGCAGAGTGTTGATCGCAGATTCCAACGTTTGGAACAACACCTTGAAGATATTGTTGATCGACTTGATGCTTTGGCTGTGGATGCCAATAGGAATGGTGTTGGCGATAGGCAACGACCATGAGAAGGTGATGCTCAAGGCGATATTGTCATTAGACTTGTTATTGTAAATAATCGTAGGCAACCAGCCAATGATGATGATTTTGAAGAAGAAGATGAAGTGTGGATGAATGGTTGTAACCAACCAGTTAGAAGGGGTATTGGTCGAGGTTGGTATCAAGGTAACAATTTTGATAGGGATAATTATGAATTTAAGTTGAAAGTATATATTCCTAGTTTCAATGGAAACCTTAACATTGAATATTTTGTTGATTGGATTACGAAAGTAGATCAGTTCTTTAAGTATATGGAGATTCTCGAAACGAAAAGGTGAGATTGGTGGATGGTAGGTTAAAAGGGGGTGCCTCTACCTAGTAGGAGAGGTTACAAAATAGAAGGTATCGTCAGGGTAAACAACCCATATGAACTTGGTAGAGAATGAAACAATTACTGCAGAGAGATTTCCTTCCACTAGATTTTGTTTCAATAATATCAAAGGTATCATTAGTGCCAGAAGACTGTCCATGAACACACCGTTGAGTTTATGAGGCTTGTTGAAAGGAATGACTTGTGTGAGAGTGAAGAGCAGTAGGTTGCAAGATATTTAGATGGACTGAAGCCTCAAATTAGAGACAAGATTGGGGTTCAGGTTTTGGGGAACCTGAATGAAGCCAAGAACATAGCTATTAAGGCTGGATTGATGTTATAAGAGAGGGGTAATAAGTGGGATTTGAGTAAGTAAGGATCTAGCAATGAGAAGTATAGTCGAGTTCCTATTGAGAGGAGCGAGTTGGTTTAAGACAATCAACTGCACAGTGGATGAAAGGAGGATAAGGAAATGGGAAAGAGGCTAGTTGAACTAAAAGAAGTGTAGAAAACGACCAATCCTTACGTTAAGCCAATAACGGGGAAGTGTTATAGGTGCAGCCAACCTGGGCACAGATCCGATGAATGCCTTAATAGAAGAGGTGTTAATATAGTAGAGAAAGAAGTCAACGAAGAATTTTGTGAGCCTGATGGGGATGATGGCGAGGAAGAATATGAAGATGATGATAGCCAAGAGCATAATTATGTGATTAGAAAACTGATGTTAGCCCCTAAATAAGTTGTTACTTAACGACACCAATTATTGCACACCAGGTGTACTATCAATAGGTGTGTGTTTGACGTGATCATAGATAGTGGTAGCTCTGAGAATATTATTGGTAGACAGGCAATGATGGCATCGCAGCCACTGGTAGAAAAAACACCCTAATCCTTACTTCATTGGATGGATAAAGGCAATAGAGAAGATCCAGGTCAATGATCATTGTAGGGTACCTTTTTTCCATTAGTCATTATCGTGATGTAGTATATATGGATGCTTATCATTTGTTGTTTGGTAGGCCTTGGTAGTTTGATGTAGATGCGTAATATACAGGAAAAGATAATATGTATAGGTTTGAGAAGGAAGGGTGAAGTTTAACAAATAAATGTCCTATCACTTCGAAAGTAGAGGAGCAGTCATTTATCACCATCACACAATATGAGGAAGAAATGGAGGCTCCCATGAAAGAATCCAAGGTTGTTCATGCCTTAATTGTGAAACAAATTTTGGCAATTGATGAAGAGCCATTAGCAGAAGTACCAGAGGTAGTGAAGTAGTTGTTAGAAGAATTCAGCAAAGTTATGCCTGAAGATTTGCTAGACGGGCTGCCTCCCATGAAAGAAATTCAGCATCACATTGACCTGATTCTGGGAGCCAATCTTCCAAATCTGCCCCACTACTGAACGAGTCCAAAAAAGAGTGAGGTCTTGCAAAAGAAAGTTCAGGAATTGTTGCATAAAGGGTATGTTAAGAAGAGCATGAGTCCCTGTGCGGTTTTGATCTTATTGACACCAAAGAAAGATGGCAGTTGGGGAACGTGTGTTAATAGCAGAGAAATTAATAAGATTACTATCCGGTATAAGTTTCCAATTCTGCGACTGGAGGATATTCTGGATAGACTAAGTGGAGCTATGGTATTTCCAAGATTGATTTGAGGAGTGGGTATCATCAAATTTGAATTAGATCAGGAGATGATTAGAAAACAACCTTCAAGACCAAGGAGGGGTTGTATAAATGGTTGGTTATGCCATTAGGGTGATGAATCAAGTATTAAAACCTTTCATTGGAAAGTTTGTTGTAGTTTAATTTAATGATAACCTGATTTATAGTAAGTCAGAAGACGAGCATCTTATGCATTTGTGGGAAGTGCTAACAGTATTGTAGGAAAGTAAGCTTTACACAAATTTGAAGAATTGTAATTTCATGGCTAAGAAGTTACTATTTCTTGGTTTTGTGGTTAGTGTGAAAGGTATTTAGGTAGATGAAGGGAAAGTCAAAGCAATTAGAGAATGGCCAGTACCAAGAACAGTTATAAAATTAAGGAGTTTCCTTAGATTGGCTAGCTTTTATAGGTGTTTTATCAGGAACTTTAGTACCATTGCAGCCTAAATGATGGAGTGTTTAAAGAAAGGCCAATTTTAGTGGGGAAATGAAGCTGATGCTAGTTTTGTGGTGTTGAAGGAGAAATTATGTACTTCCCCAGTTTTGGTTCTATAGGTTTTGATTAGCTTTTTGAGGTAGATTGTGATACAAGTGGAGTAGGAATTGGAACGGTTTTATCCTAAGAGAGGCGGCCTGTGGAATTTTTCAGTGAGAAGTTGTCTGATGCACGAAAAAATTGGTCTACATATGATAAAGAATTCTATTTTGTTGTACAGGCTTTGAGAACTTAGGAGCATTACTTGGTTGGACGTGAGTTTATCTTGTATTCAGATTGTGGTGCTCTTAAACATCTGAATAACCAGACCCAAATTAGTAAGGATATGCATAATAGATGGGCTTAGTTTCTACATAAATTTCCATTTAGACTAAAGCACAAAGCAGGGATACATAATAAGGTAGTAGATGCTTTAAGCAGACGAGTCAATTTGCTTATTACCTTGAGTAGTGAGATTGTGGGATTTGAGCAATTGAAGGAGTTGTATGAGTCAGATGAAGATTTTAAAGAAGTTTGGGAGAAGTGCATAAAATTTTAAAGAAGTTTGGAAGAAGTCCATCACTAACCAGTCCTGTACAAATTTCCATATCTATTATGTCTAGTTGATGAAGGGGAATCAACTTTGTATTCCATGTTCTTCTCTTAGAGAGAAGTTGATACATGATTTGCATGGTGGAGGTTTAGCAGGTCACATGGGTAGAGATAAGACTATTGTTGCTGTTCAAGAGAGGTTTTATTGGCGTCACTTGAGAAGGGATGTGAGTAGGACGGTGTAACGATGCTATGTGTGCCAAACAACAAAGGGACAATCGCAGAATTCTTGTTTGTATATACTATTATCTATACCTGACAATATTTGGGAAGATTTGTCTATAGATTTTATGCTTGGTTTGCCTCACACACAACGAGACATGGATTCTATATTTGTTGTTGTTGACAGGTTCTAAAAAATGACGCATTTCATTGTTGAGACCCGATCCGAAGATCGGATCCCAACCGAAAAAGCGGAAATATGAAACGGAAACAAAGTGGCGGAACGAATCGAATTGAATCGGAAACCCGAAAATGAGCCAAAACAAATGCGAATGAACGGGATCGGAAGCGAATCGAAATCAGAAAGCGAATTCGAATGCGAAACAAATCAAAAGCGAGTAAATCGCTTAACGAACTGCGGAAACGAAATCGAAAGCGAATGAACACACGAATTGACTCGAACCAAAACAACAAACGGTTCGATCGAACGAAAATCAAATTCCGACATCCGTGAACAAATAGCGTAGAAATAATACTATCGCGTTGGAAACCTTAGACTAAACTAATATGAAATCCGGTATAAATTTTTTTCTCTTTTCTTTCTTATTCATTCATTTCATCCTTATTCATCGTATACAAATCGAAACTTCATTTTCCTCAATCAAAACTCAAATTATCACAATCTTCTTAATTATGCTAATAACTCAATATCATCATAACGAAACTTATTCTTATCCTTATTCTTATTTCTTACCATAACAAACTCACATTCATGACAATAAACCCATAAATTCATCTTTTTGACAAATCATATATCTTATTCTTTTCTTTCTTTTGCTATAGAAATTTCGGCAGCATAACGGCTGCATTTTTATAAAACCTAAAACCTACAAAAGGTAAATAAACACTTATATAATACCCAAACATAACCCAGAATCATCGGACTCTCCCATCCGGAAACTCAGCATAAACAAACGCAATCTTATTTCTAAAACACTTTAATATGCCGCAAAAAATCAAATTCAATCCATATCCAAAATAAATTTTTATCTCTACTCAATTTACATACGAAACCATAATGTACAATCCATAGCCACACACAATTCCAATTCCATAACTCGAGTTCTTATACAATTTCATAAACCATACATATCATAATTATTTCTTACAAAACCTTAATGGCATTCCAAGCCATTTACAAACCCAAAATACCAAAATCCCAATATACGAATTACAAAAGTATGCAAAATCGGATAGATGGCTCGACTCTCTTTCATCCGATCTCCTGCTCGAAACCTGGAGATAGGGATGAAGGGGGGGGGGGGGGCGGGGGTGAGCACAACGC
>JANSVB020000137.1:5223420-5234576 GCA_025504935.2 Erythroxylum haughtii | reverse complement strand
TCTGACAAAGCAGTACAATGAGATGATTAAAGATTTAGTTAGTCCTAAATTTAGAGTTCTATCCTTCTTAACTTTAGTTGGAGGATTCCTAGCTCAATATATTGTTTACTATATTTATAACCACTTAATAGGCTTAGCTACCGTTGTTTTAAGGAGTGGTTGGTTGAGTGTTGCTTTCTCTTATATTACTTTACATTTCTGATTCAATTTATCTAATTTATCATTTAAAAACTTAAGTTTAAAAAGGCAGTTAAAAGCATAACTTTTACAAAGAAATTATGGTCAAAATTTTAAGTTTCTAAGCTATCAAAAGGATCCATATTGCATTTTCAAATCTAACTCCTTTGTCAACTTCAGTTTT
Organism: Erythroxylum haughtii; assembly: GCA_025504935.2. Taxonomy (NCBI): domain Eukaryota; kingdom Viridiplantae; phylum Streptophyta; class Magnoliopsida; order Malpighiales; family Erythroxylaceae; genus Erythroxylum; species Erythroxylum haughtii. The sequence continues at coordinate 5,234,215 of JANSVB020000137.1, read as the reverse complement.
GTTAATTTTATTCCATTGCATTCCGTTCTTCTATCAGGCAAATTAAGCTATATGCTGGGACCAAATTTATTCATCCTCTACCTCCAGAGCAGCTTAAATTGTCAACAGGCAACTTAAATTCGTAATCTCCAATTGCTTATGACGAGGGGATTGCATTTAAGATGTATTTGATGCATCCTTATCTTGCCTATTAAATCGTCTAACAAAATGCTCATATGTAGATTTTGATTGAGAAAAATCCTTCAGTTATGTTCCTTCCGATTTATAGAAAATAAAATCTAGAAAAATACTTACACTATAAGAAATTATAATTTTAATGAAAGCAAAAGTTATTACTAAAAGTAATAATATTAGTCAATACTGATAATAGTGTTCAATTTTTAAAGTCGTCCCGTCACAAATGCCTCTTTTACTAATAAAACAGTGACTAATTTAAGAAAATGTTCACAATTGTGAAACACTTTTATGACAAAAGTACTGATACTAAAAAAATATGGAACGTGTGATAAAACTATATGGTCACAGTAACTTTATATATTTATCAAAGTTTGTTGATATAAACAATATAAAGTAGTGACAAATAAAGTTATAACAGTGCTTCATTTTATTCTAACATAATCATAATAGTGTTTCATTTTATTCTAACATAAGTACGAACAATAAAAACTATGGAATGTATGACAATACTATATGATCACAAAAACTTTACATATTTATGACAAGCTTGTCGACATAAATAATATAAAGTAGTAATGAATAAAGTAACAATAACACTTCATTTTATTGTGAAAACATTATAGCCATTAAAATAATTAAACATAGTGACAAAATATTTATCACTCGTGTTCTTTTTTATCAATGTCCATTACTTGGTCACTAATATTTTAAGTAAAAAGTGTTAACATCATTTTGTCACAAAAATGAAAATTTGTTCTTACAAAAAATATTGTCATTAATGTGTTTATTATTTTCACAAATAAAACTATCAATTCAACAATGAAATTGTATTAGTGGTAAAGAAATTGGCATCAGTGACTATATTGTCTAACAAATTAGGTCACAAGTATAAAAATTATATGTTACAATAATGTTGTTCCTAAATAAAGATTATAAGTTACAATAAATTTATCACTAATGTATTCGTATTTGTCACAAATAATATTATTAAATGTGTTCGTGTTTATCACAAATAATATTATTAAATTTTGCATTAGTGGTCATAAAATAGAAGTTGTCACAATTAATACAGAATTTTAGTGCCAAGATATTGTCACACAAGCAAATAAAAATTATTAGTATATATAAATATATAAAATCACTAAAATGTACAAAATTCTAATTTCCAATACATAAAATTGAAAACTCTAATATCTAAGACAATTATGTTTATTATAATTATCCCTAACAATTAAGTACTAATTTAAGCTAAAAATTTTCAAGGTAAATTTTCTTGGCTTTTTTTTCCATATGAAGTTCACTATTGATTTGTTTGCTACAAAATAAATAAAAAAGATTTAATTAATTACTTTATAAAATACTAAACTATAAATTTATTACCTACATGAGTAATTGGAATATTTGACGTTGTGACACTTGATGGATCTTCAATTGAGGCAAAAGCATTAAATAACAAATTAATAATTACTCCAGTATTTGTCAATTGTGCAAAGTCATTCGAAATTTGTTTAATTTCTTTGCTTGCTTCTCAATAACTGCATTTGAGCTTGAATCTTTTATTTTTTTTGTTTTTGTGATTTTAGTAAATCTTACAACTTTATCATCTAAATCACTTGCATGTTTCTTTGCAACCTTAGCTTCAATTAGAAATTTACTTTTTTCTCATGACTTAGATGTTATCCCTTTAACACCTAAACCATGTGAATAACTTGACTTTCTTTCTAGGACAAGATCGAAATGCTCAACGAGTGGTATTGGTGTAGACGAAATCTTTTCTATTTTCCTCTCCTTTTTCTTGAGGCTTATTTTGCATATTTAGATGGAATTTTAAAATATAGTAAAGTAATTATATATTTTTTAAAAAATCTAATTTAACTATACTTTCATACCATTATTTCTTCTCGATTTAGAATAGACTAAGTTCCACTTAGCTTTTGTCTCAATACCTTCCAAACTTTAACAGCATCATGCCACTCATTAGAATCTTTATCTTTCTAAAAAGAAAAAGACAAAGAAAAGACAAAGGAAATTAATGATTAATTGGAACTTATTTTTTTTAAAAAAATATTATTTTAATTTTAAATAAATAAAATTTAACTTTACCATCCCATATGCAATTTGTACAATCGACTTTGTACTAGAAATTGATTTCATCTCTTGATTTCCCCTATTACTTGTGTTTCTTTCACTTTGCTCCTATACATTGATAAATAATTTGTTTTTAATAAAAGAAAACAACTAACAACACATGTTAAAGTACTTAAATGTTAAAATTACCTTAAAATTTAGATTCTCCTATTTATTCTCAATCAACCATTGCCAATCACCTTCCTCCAGTTCCTTTGGGCAATCTTTGCTCTTAAGATAGCTTTTGCGTGAATGATAATGTTGATTTTTATATTGTGCATGCACTTATTGCATCATATAAGATCGCACCTAATTTGAGAAATTGAATTTATCCTAAAATTCATAAAAAATATATTTAGGAAAATTAAGAAGCAAATTTAATGCAACAACAAAATTAAACTCTATTGTAATTAAACTAAACTATATTGAAATTAAAAAAGTGTCATACCTTTAAAAATAACCACATTGGCTTCTTATCATCCTCTTAAATCTCTTTCCAACTAGAGACACAAAGTGGTGCAAGTTGCCGAATGCATATAGTAACTTCCGACTTAAATAGGCTGGCTTGCTTACCACATACCTTGTAGTACGAAGGAGGAAATTTAACATCAATTTGTTTTCCTTAAGCTTTCTTCTTGGTAAGTCTAGCATTAATTGTTAGTGCTCATCCACGTTTTTTAAAATTTACATTTCCTATTTAAAAAATAAAAGTAATAGACATAAAATATTATATTAAAAATTTAAATGTACAATCATATAATTTTAAAGATCATGTTACCAATACTAATAACTTGTCCTTCTAGGCTAGGTGCATTATTTGAAGTTCCAACTGTAGTGTCGAACTATTGATTAAGAGCCTCTAAAGCTTCTGACTCCTCTACCATACTAGGTTCATTTTGTTCATCATCCATATTTGATAAAGATCTACCATTGTTAACCATCTAGCAGTTTTGCATATAATTACCAATTTTAACCATCTTGTACTTTTAAAATTAAATACATATTAGGAATAAGCAACATATACAGCTAAAACAAATTGTAAGAAAAAAAATTAATGAAGTCAACAAGCAGAAAAAAATCAAGAGAAAACAAATATCCCTAATTTGCAAATAAGATATGGAAAACATAAAGAAGATCAAATGAAGCATTAAGTGGTGTAAGAGATGTTGTACACCACTTAATGCTTGTTCATGAAGACATTGAAGATAGAATGAAGCGTTGAGTGGTGTAGAAGACATTGTACACCACTTAATGCTTGCTATTTTTAAACTAAAAAAAATAAATATTTTTGTAGATAGAAAACTCATAACTGAAAATATTAAAGTATGCAGGCCAATGTTTTTTTTAGGGAAGTAGGTCAATGTGGAAATAAATCTTCAAACATACTACAAAAGAATTAGAGAAAAAAAGGTAGTTTTAACTAAACTTATGGAGATAAATTGCTGCTTTTAAATTATGATTAGTTTCAACTTCTAGAATAGGAGTCAGTTGACATTTACTTGTTTGAAAAAGAGGTCCATTTCTATAGAACATTTTTCAATTTACATTGCAAAATGTTTTCTTTTGTTTTTTCTTTCTGAAAAGGAATTCACCTAATAACACCTGGGGTTTTATAGAATTGTAAAACAAAAATCTAAAGAGTAAACTTTCTTAAGAATAACCAACTAAAGGAGAAGAACTATCTCTACTCACAAAATAAGGATAGAATTAACGTGCAAATAAATTTTCAAACAGACTACAAAAGAAGTAGAGAAAAAAGGCAGTTTCAACTAAACATATGGAGTAAATTGTTGCTTTTAAATTTCATTAGTTTCAACTTCTAGACTAAGAGTCAGCTGACATTTACTTGTTTGGAAAAGAGGTCATTTTTGTAGTACATTTTTCAATTTACATTGCAAGATGTTTTCTTTCCTTTTTTTTGATAAGGAATTCGCTTAATAACACTTGAGGTTTTATAGAATTGTAAAACAAAAATCTAAAGAGTGAACTTTGCTGAAAATAGCCAACTAAAGGAGATAAACTATCTCTACTCACGAAATAAGGAGAAAATCAGAAGTTCATAAACCCATGCTTTGCTTCTCCACCTGTTTCCAAACTATGTTTTTTTAATGTTATAGAATGAAAATGGAGGCAGTTAAAAGAGTAGAATTCAAGTAAATTCCTCCATAGCCACCAACCTTAGTTGTTTAAACTAAGGATTGGTCTTGTATGACACTTGAAGTCACTATCTTGACAACAAACTTTCTTTTTAGGAAGCCCCACTCAACCTCCACACATTGAATCTCTATAGTAAAATAGTAGTTTTACATTTCCTATTTAAAAAGTTTGGCGACGGTGATGTTGGTTTCCCTCTATTCTACTATTGTTACAAAAGATTTAGAAGAACAAGTTAAACAAACAACAACGGCCATTTACCTGTTAGTATTTGAGCAGAGGAATTAGAATATATGGAGAGAAGACTGTAACCAAAGATATGCAATGAAACAGAGTGGAGAACTGCGCAGACGAAGAAGAAATTTATTCACACCATTAATAACATGACTGTTCACAATTCATCTCCTTCCACCATCTTTAATGTTCGACAATTACTTAGATCTCCTCAAGCGAAACTAGGTGTAGCTATTAAATGTACAACATCTGTTAAGAGGAAAAATGCAACAAATTATGAATAAAGCATGTAACAGATGGCAACGCAAGTTGGAAGCATGAAACAAAATGGCAACGCAACCAAAAAATGAAGCAATAAATGACTGCACAACAGGTAGATAACTAACCAAGAAAAAAAGATGCAATGTAATGAAGCAAGATAAAAAATGTACATCTGCTGGAGCTTGAGAAAATGCAAATGTTTGGTGAATTTTCACGAACAAAAGAGGTAGGCATTAATAAAAGATGTACAGTAGAGGTGGATCAATAATTACACCAAAAAATAGAGAGAGGGGTGATCAATCGCGTATTGCGATAGAGATACCACCTCCGACAACAACGTGGACAACAGCATCAGGTATCATTCGACAACAGCGTGGACAAAGGCATGAACAACGGCATCAACTATGTTCCCTCTCTCTCTCTCTATCGCCTTCTCTGTTTTGCCTCATTTGGGTCTTTAAGCTAACTGAGCCTACCTTATTCATAGGTGTATTTTGATTTCTTCTTAGTAATGCCTTAATGTTAATTTGGAAGATATTCATTCTTATAAAATTCCTTATCCTAGCAAGTTTTGTGTCAAACATTGCTGAACCCATTCAATTAATTTGTATTATAGGACAATGAAGATTGACAAAACTTGGATAGAAATTTTTAATAGATCACTGCCACAACATGAAGAAGGAGTTAATGAATTTCTATATTTTGTATTTAGAAATTTTGTTGAAGGAAGAGCAGTTTGTTGTCCATGTAAAAAATGAAACAATAATTTATTTAAGATAAGTCAATCAATTTATGAACATCTTATGTTAAATGGGATAAACAGAAACTACAAGTAGCGGTACCATTACAGAGAGGTTCTGCAATATTTTTCTGATGACAAAAATGATAGTAATCAGAGTAATAAAATTGCAAATGATGATGGAATGCGTGATATGTTACAAGATATCGCGAGGGATAGTTTTTATGATCTAAATAAAGAAGCTGACGATCCTATCAGAGATGGCCCCACCAGTCCAAATAAGGAAGCCACCAAGTTTTATAGATTATTGAGAGAATTGGAGCAAGAGTTGTATCCTAGTTGTGAGGAATCTTTCACACTATCATTCATTGTTGAATTATTGAATTACAAATGTCTTTACAGGATTAGTGCAAATGCAGTTGATGGAATGTTTCAAATAATGAAAAGATGGTTTCTTAAAGGTAATAAGCTCATATATTGATTGTAAGAAAGTTTTTCAAGATATAGGGCTTTCATATGAGAAGATAGATGCTTGTCTAAATGATTGGATACTTTACAGAAATAAATATGAGAATGCTTAATCTTGTCTAACATGTGGTTAATATAGATGGAAGAATAATGGGAATATTGGGAATATGATTAATGAGTATGACTGTAGGAAACAGATTCCGCAAAAGTGTTGCGATATTTGGAAACAGATTCCGCACGTGACCCACACACTAATCAGTATTGTTCCCTCTGGTACTCGAACTCGAGACCTCAGGATTTTGTTGTTCCCAGAATACGCCTCTCTTACCATTGAGCCAATTGGCTCAATGGTAAGAGAGGCGTGCACTGGGTGCAACAAAATCCTGAGGTCTCAAGTTCGAGTACCAGAGGGGACAATACTGATTAATGAGGTACTGAAGTTGGTGGGTCCCCCTCGTGGGGTTAAAATCCACCCGGTACCTGGGTCCCGTGTGCCGGGCCCAACAATATATGACCAAGAAAATAATATAAAATATCCTTTTAAAGCCATTAATAATAATAACAAAACAAAGGTGTGGAAGACAACAACAGAAGAAAACTTATACTGAAAACAAAATATATTTATAACTTCCCCTTTGAAAATTACAAAATGAAAGTGTAAAAAAAACATTATGTGCTAAAAAGATTACACAAATAGTTATTTGCTTACGTTAGAAGGACAATTATCTAGAATAGAGAAAATTAGAAAATCCTATTATGGTAACTAAGAAAGATTTGATAAACACCCTAACATTTAAGCCTTATGAAGTATCTAGCAACAACTTAAACCGTTATAGGAAAAACATAATGAAGAATTTGTCAACGCCTTACAAAGCCAAATAAATAGGGTAAATGAAAATATTGCTTCTAACTTCCCCAGATCTTCAACATCCTAAACATTAAAGATCATCCAAATTAAGACCCAAGCTAGGATTAAAATCAGTAACTCCCAAGAAGTTAATATGATTGAACAAGATAACAATACTGAATCTGATAACTTTCGACCTCCTTCCTCAACATTAAACAAACTTTATTGGTTAAACATCACAAAACTATATTGTATAAAACATATTATCCCTAATTTAAATATTCATAAAAAAGACCTAGTGTCTTATAATAAACTAGGTGCAAAGTGTCCTTAGTGTAAAAGTGGGAATATAGATGGAATGTCTGAGTATAACGTATTAAATATGTTTCAAAAAATGACAATGGCTGCTAATATCTATACAACCTAGTTAGGAACCTCTAAATATACTATAGTTGAGTTATTGATAGCCAATTTTTTTGTGAAATTGAAAGGTTAGTGGGATTAGCACTTAACAAAATCTCAAAGACTTGATATTCTTAAAGCCATTAAGAAGGTGAGGGAATTTTATATGAGAATACTAAGCTTATACAATATGTTATCCCAACTTTGATATTAACAATTTCACATTTCATTGGCGATTAATCACACTCAAAGATAAAAAGAGATAAAGGAGTTAGTGGATCAATACCGAAAGTATGGAGCAAAGTGAGATAAACATAGGAGTAAAGTGTACTGATACTATGGAGATGTGAACTGTAAAGCAAAGGATGAAATGTTTATAAGAGTATCACCTCCCCAAGGTGTACTTAGATTGAGTGCAAAATGTTAAGTATGTTAGGAGAAATCAATATGATCTGATATGGGTGTTATCGACACAAGAAGTGGGGAAAGTGTGAGTAATCTAAAACCTAATGAGGAACTTGTTAGGAAAGTGAATGATTAATAGGCGATTGAAATACTTGATGAATCTTTTGACAGTTATCATTTGAAAGAAATTATTCAAGTGAAGAAGTTAATAGGGAGACTGAGGAAAACATAAGACAATGTTACCTCTATTTGGTTGACTACTCCAGTAAGAATTTCGAGGATGAAATCTTTTTAAAGTGGGGAGAATTGTTGAACCCCAAATGTTTCATAGAAGTTAGAACTATTTGAAGGAGAAATTTTGGAGATTAGTCATGAGTAAAGAACAAATGATGAAAATTCTTGAACCAAGAAATGATATGTAAGGGTAAAGTAGTGAATGAGAAATATGGATAGATTCAAGTTTTATTTTGGTGTTTCTGGTGGATAAAAGATTTTGAAGTGAAAAGAATTAAGGTGAAAGTTAGAAGTAGAATGAAAGCAAAAAATGAAGTTGCATTTGTGTAGTAAATTGATAAGGAATATGTATATATGTGTATGTTCTGTTATTAGTATTCATGATTAATTAGGGATTATAAATTTCTTTATAGATGATATTGATTTAAAATGAAGTTGAGAATGAGGAGTAAATGAAGTAGCAAAGGTGATCTTAGTATGATTTGTATTAAGGAAAGATTGTGAAACAAAATGGATGGTTGATCTGGAAAATGATTATGGAGTATGCTTCAGTCTTTTAGCCATAACTTTTTCTCTAGTTATCTAAATGAGATGATTCTTAATTTGGATTAAACTAGAAACATATATATACATTTATTATGAAGACATCAAATTTAAATTCTATTTTTAAGAATCTCAAAATTTGTCATGAAGTAGAGAACTAGGTGTAGTATATTAGATGAATGTAAAAATTCATATTTTGTATTCGAGGGAAACACTAAATTAATCTAGGCTGATTTGAGCAAAGGTGTCTTCTATAAAGTTGTAGGTCTTTCGTTTAGCTTTCCAACGATATATAGTACAAAATTTGTAGACTTCTAGGCTGAAAGTTATGGCCCTATAAAGGAAGATGAATCTTCTGTCTTTTTGCTTCTTCTACATTTTGTATCTTCTATGTTTTGCTTCTTCTGTGTTTTTCTTCTTTTGTGTTTTGCTTCTTCTATGATGATGTCATCTTCTTTTATGTTTTGCTTCTTCTACCTTTTTGTTTCTTCTGTGATGACATCATCTTCTGCTATGTTTTGCTTCTTCTATTTTTTCCCCTGACCTATCTTCTGTTCTATTTTTGACCCTTCAAAAGATAGAATCTGTCTTCAAGGTCTTCTTGAAAGTTGTAGATCTTAAAGTCCTCTTTCAAACCATCTAAAGAAAACCTTAATCCAATATTTTTAGGGAAAGTTATAGTAATTTTCCCGATTCTTCTGTCTTTCTCCATTAGTCTATTTTTCCATTGGCTTCATCTATACCTATATTCTGTTCCACTTTTGGCCCTTTAAAAGATAGAATTCATCTCCTAGGTATTCATGAAAGTTGTATATGTTGAAGTCTTCTTTCAAACCATCTAAATAACGTCCTAACCCGATATCTATAGGGAAAGTTATAGCAATTATCCCATTTCATCTTTGTTTCGCTTCTTCTATTTTTTGCTTCTTCTGTATTTTCGCTTCTTCTGTGTTTTGTTTCTTTTGTCTTTTTGCTTCTTCTGTGTTTTGCTTCTTTTGTCTTTTTGCTTCTTCTGTCTTTTCGCTTCTTCTGTGTTTTGCTTCTTTTGTCTTTTTGCTTCTTTTGTTTTTTTGCTATTTTCTAGTTTATTTTAGACCTTTCAAAAGATAGAATCTGTCTTTGAAGTCTTCTTAAAAGTTGTAGATCTTGAAGTCTTCTTTCGAACCATCTAAATAACACGTTAATCTGATATCTTTAGAGAAAGTTATAGCAATTTTTCTGATTCTTCTATCTTTTTCCATTAGTCTATTTTTCCATTGACTTCATCTATACCTACCTTCTGTTTCATTTTTGACCCTTCAGATGATAAATTCTGACCTCAAAACCTTTTCCAAAGTTGTATATCTCAAATTTCTCTTTGAAATCATCCTAATATAGTCTTAATCCAACATCTCTAGTGAAGGTTATACCATTTGTCCTGGGACAAGTTCAATATGATTGAGAACCAAACCTTGTTTGATTCTTTCGACCATAATTTTATTATCTGACCTCTAATTGAAGTGATTCTTGAACCCTTAGATTGCTAAAACTTTTCTTTTTACGTCTCCATGAAGATTATAGATTTTGGTGTTGATTTGAAAAGATGGATTGAATTAAAGTAAGGGTATTGGTAGGAAGAGTGGGAATTGGATATTTTACTGAATATGCTTTAGTATTTTTAATATATCTGGATCTATAGGATTCCAAATGAGATGGTTGTCATTTCAAGATAAACTAAAGACATGGAACTACATATTGTATGAAGAAATTGGAATCTAATTCAGTTTCTAAGACGTTTAAATTCCAGATAGAAGTGTGCATAGTATATTGATTTGGACAAGAGCAGTCCAAAAATGTTTGAAGTGTATCTTTTGAATCACTGAACCAAATTGAATGATTTTGGGTGTCAGTAGAAACTTAAGAAAAGGGAGAACACTTTTCTAGAAGAAAGTGTTATGTTAGAATATTCAAGAGTGCTTTTGACAAGACACTTAAGTATAGAAGACATAAGGCATAAATGGAAGGGCAAATGAGACATTTCTCAATCATTAAGGCATAATTGGAAGAAGAAGTATTGTCTTGCTTATAAATGAAGAAGAAAAACGTGAATGGAGGGGAAAGGAGGAGAGAATAACGAAATTAGAAAGGAAGAGAAAGAGAGAATGTCATGAAAAAGAGAGAGAAATACAAAGAGAAGAAGAGAATGAGAGAAAGAAGAGAAAACA
>JANSVB020000137.1:5163503-5174198 GCA_025504935.2 Erythroxylum haughtii | reverse complement strand
TGTGATTATTGTGAGTTGAGTGATTAGAGGAGAATCACTTGGGAGGTAGGATTTGTGCCGAAAAACAAATCGGTTGTTAAGGTAGGATTTGTGCCGGAAAACAAATCGGTTGTAAAGGTAGCTTGAGCCAGAAATCAAGTGGTATTGTAAGAGTTCACACTAAACTAAAAAGTGTGTAGTAAAGTGCTTTGCCAAATCTTAAGTGGGAGCTTAGGTAGATGACGTAGGTCTTAGCACCGAACCTCTATAAAAACAGTGTTTGCTCTTCTTCCATACTCTTACATTTAAATTTGTTTAATTTGTTTTTGTGTTAATTAACTTCTGATTTTATTATAGAATTTTTACAAAAAGCTTTAAAGATCTATTCAATCCCCCTTCTAGATCGTTTACACTATCGTATCAACTAAGTCCTTTGAATTATATTCTTTCTTCAGTTTCAACATCGAGCCTGTAGGCAAAATTTGATATAATTTAGTCCCAAGTATGAAACTAGATTAATGGTTAATGAGACACTAAATGTTTACAAACTGACCTGTTCATTAACTTTTTCTTGGTAGGTTGGACATGTCTTGCATTATCCAATTGTCTTTCACTGTAACATATTACAATATGATTTGAATGTTCGTACTTATACTAAAATACAATAAGAGCTTAATATAGTACAATAATTAGAAAATGAACTTAATATAGCATATGGTGTATAACCAACAAAGATGAAAATGATAATAACATAATATGTCATGAATATTACACAGTCTAATTATCGGTGGAATGTAGGTAGTAAAATTATTTATTATTTCTTGGAAGTAGTTAGCTTGGATAAATATTCATATAAAGATACAATTAAAAGAGGGAGAGAACTAAATTTTGGTAAAATAAAGCTTACTTTCATGTAAATGCTTAGTATATATATGTAAGTAGGCTTTTCCATTATTTGAAGGTTCATAAACTATCTTTGAGTATGTGTGTAGATTCCTTCGTTATTTCAAGCTTCATAAAATATGTTTTTTATATATAGGCTCTTTCATTATTTCATAATATTGATTCTTCCGAGTTTTGGTGTGAACTCAAACATTAGGGAAATGAATCCTGAAACAACTGGAGTTGAAAAAATTGTGAAAGGTACATAACTTATGTTTCTTGGAATTAAAGAACATGTTTTAATTAAATATTTCACAACTTATTTTTATTTGTTTTTTTTTTCTTTCTTATGTGGCAGACCTTAGGATTGAGTTTCATTTTTGGCAAGGTGGGACCTTCGAATTTATGGAGTTTCATTTTTAGCAAGGTGGGACCTATAAATTTATGTAAGCATGCACTACGAAGGAGGAGAAATGTATAATTTTAAAGTGAAGTCGGATCATTTGACTATGTTGCAATTCATATACACAGCAAGAGACTTAGGTTTTGGAGAGTTTGGAGTTATTAGCTTGAAATTTCCTCGTGATTATTTTGAGAATGACGTTAAAGAGTTAAAAAGTGAGGTGACATAATTGTCAAGATTAATGTAATTAAAAAAATACTATGAGATTATGGAGGCTTTTTTAGATATTGTTATGTATCTTATGTTGAGAGATAAAAAGATGTTTATAAGATGGTGAACAAGCTGATTGTGAGGTCATTGAGGTTGATCAACATACTTCTAGGTAGGGAAAATAACCTGACACAAAAAAGGTACAAAGGGAGAAGTTAGTGAATTTGATGATTCAATATATGAGGGTGAGTGAGGAAAAGTTAGTGACTTTGATGATTCTAGTTCAGCTAATTCTAATGATATTTTTTAAGAGGGAGAAGATGAAGAGGTTGTGAAAAAGGCTATTTATAATGATGTGGAAGAAGTCTGAATAAATAAGTTGGATCATTTGACCATGTTGCAATCAATGTTTTAAAAATCAAACAAAAAGTTAAGCCAGTAGGACAAGAGGTTTAATGTTTAAACGATTCAATCAGTATTATACCATCATAAAACTGACTAAATATTGAATAAAATTAAAGAATTTTGAAATATGATTTAACGAAATTATCTTTATCAAGCAAAGAATTTGAAGTTTATTTAAAAAAATATATTTTAATTGATTTATTTCATTTTATAAAAATTTATTAATTTATGAAAATTGACAAATTAATTAATAAACTGATTGATTTTTAACAACAAGATTTATTAAAGTAAGTCGATATGAAAAGTTAAAAATCGAACTGAAAAGTTAGACAATTCAAGGTTTTTATAATTGAACCAGTCGAACTGGTTGAGTTTCTTAATCATTGGTTGCAATTCATATACACAACAAAGGACTTGGCCTATGGAGAGTTTGGAGATTTTAGTTATAAATTTCCTCAATAGTGTTTTGAGGATGACATTAAAGAGGAAGTGAGGATGACATAATCATTAGGATTAATGTAATTATAAAAATGGCTATGAGATTGTGGAGGTTTTTTCGGATAATGTTATGTATCTCTTATTGAGATATAAAAAATGTATTTAGAAGATGGTGAACAAGTTGATTGTGAGGTCGATGAGGTTGATCAACACACTTCTAGGGAGAAAAAATAGCTTGACCCAAATAAGGCAAGGAAGGAGAAGTTAGTGAATTTGATCTGGATATAAGGGTGAGCAAGGAGAAGTTAATGACTTTAATGATTCCAGTTTAGTTGATTTTAATGATATATTTGATGAGGGGGATAATAAAGAGGTTATGAAAAAGGATGTTCATAGTGATGTAGAAGAAGTCCCAATAAATAACATACGAGACATAAATACAGATTCAACATTAGAAGATTCTGATGAACTTAGGAGTGTGGATGCTAGTTTAGATGAAAAAGGGCGAAGAGGGCCTATGTTCCTAGAATTTAATATGTATAACCTTATGCTAAGGCTAATTGCTTTAAAGGTTGGCAGGTTATTTCATTCTATGAAAGCATTTAGGCAAGCTCTAGTGCAATACACTATTGAGAATGGCTTTGATTATATATATGTCAAAAATGAGAGTTATAAAGTAATTGTCATATGTAAGAAGGGTTGTGGGTGAAGGATACATGCTTATCTAACACAATATGGTACAACATTTCAAATTAAAACATTTCAATCCAATTATGTGCATAGTAGATAATTCCAAAATAAAATTGTAATATGTTATATATTACAAAGAAATATCTCTCATATTTTAGAGATTATCTTATGTGAGATGTTACAAGGCTTAAGGCAACACTTTCAAGGGACTTTAATGTTGAGATTATAGATAAAAAGCCAAATAGAGTAAAGAACTTCACATTAGAACTTTTGGTGGGTAAATAGGGAAAGCAATTTCAGGATTTGAGGAACTGTGTGTTAGCTATATAGTAAAGTCAAGGTAGCACTTCCATAATCAAGTATCCATAAGATACTTTTGATTTCGTTTATATATGCTTAGATACCTGTAGAAAGGATTTCTTGGCTAGTTTTAGGCTAGTCAACTGTGCCGATGGTTGTTATTTAAAGGGCAAGCATAGAGGGCAATTACTTTCGACCATTGGATTGTATGTAAATAATAACATATTTTTGATCATGAGGGCTATGGTTAGAATTAAGAATTAAGTATCATGGAAATGGTTTCTTGAATGTTTCATTTCTGATCGAAAAAGGTAAATTTGTGTTATTAGGTTTTCTTTTAATCTTATAAACATTAATTTATAGTTAATATACCTTATTGATTAATGGAAACAAAGTTTGGAACATGTGTTCAATGTTGATATAGTTGATGTTGAATGTAAGTATTGTGTAACAAATCTTTATGCCAACCTTTATTCTAAATTTAAGATTATAAAGGTTATAAAGAATATAGTGTGATGTGAGGCTAAAGCATATACCTTCAAAGAATTTGAAAGGTATATGATTGTTTAATTTTGGATAGTATTTGGACTTCAATGTATATGGTTATTTAAGTCATGTTGGACTTTTTTTCATTAAACAAGTACATAAAGCAATTAGAAGGTATTGAAAAATTAATTTATGATTGATTAGACAAGATACCAACGTACATGTAGCGCAGGCACACTCATCGTATAGAGTTTAAATATGACATGTTGTTGAACAGTCATTATGAAAGCTTTAATCCTTACATCAAGGATGCTAGGAACAACCTAATCATCACAATGCTTGAGATGATTAGAAAAGTAGTGAAGCAGAGATTTAATAAGAAAAAGGAGGGGATGGAAAAACTTTATGGATCTGGTAGTCCTAGGATCCAAAAAACCTTAGAGAAGTTTAAACAACTTTCTAGTAACTGGATGTCATACTTTAGTGGTGGGAGATTGTTTGAAGTGAAGCATATGAATTTTGACCAACATGTTGATTTAGGCAATAGGACTTACACATGTAGGAGGTGGGATTTTAATGGCATTCCTTATCAATATGTTTGTGTTGCAATCAGATACGATGGTGGCAAACTAAAAGATTATACGAACTTGATGTATAGTAAAGAAAAATTTGAAGCTGCTTACATATGTTAGATTTTTCCAATTTCTGGTACGGATTTATGTCCAATCCCTGCTAAGTTTCATGGTTTTGAAATCCTTCTACCATAATACACTAAAAGGGTTAAAAGAAAAAAATGGTAAGGAGTAAGGAGGTAGTAAAGGTAAAAAACCTATATGAAGCTACACAGAAAGAACTTATGATGATATACAAAATATGCAAGCAATATGTTCATAATATAAGAACATGTTCCAATTGAATACATGATAGTCAAATAAACCAATTAACAATAGAATCATCATATTTGATAAAGAGAAGAAGAAGAAGGAACTGACCTTTTTGGTATATAATGCACATTAAGATGAATTACATATATATGGAGTTTATTTTGGATATGAATATACTCATATATGGAGCTTATTTAAGATGTTATGTATATGAAGGTTATATTTTTTTGTATATTTTGTACAACAAATATACTCATGTATATGAAGGTTAAGTTTTTTTTAATTAATGATGTTTATTTTAGATATATATTTTTATATGTAGATCTTATTTGGATGAAAAATTATGGTGTATATATATGTTGTAAATAGTATATATGTTTATGTATGAAAATTGTAAATTATAATTGTTTACTTTGTGTCATACTTGTCCAATTTATTAATGATTTGTCCATTATTTGCAATATTATTTCTTATATACTTGTGGTTCTTTATCCATACTTGGTGATAGAGAAATCATTTCCTATTACTTTAGCTTTATATTTGTGTTTAGCCTTAATTGGTGATAAAGAAATTTATAGCACTTTCCAAATAAGTTAATAATAATAATACGTTAATCATAAAAATATTTAATATTAGTCCATATATTAATAGGGTAAATGTATTTCTTAGAATAAGTACATTGTTAAGTAATACCCAACAATTATAATAAAGATAATCCAACTACAAATCAATAACCTCGTCAACAAAAAGTCATCTCGTTGATTCTTTAATTTGTCGTTGATCTCTAGAAGCTCATTTATTACATTTATTCTTATCCTTATGATTTTTTTTCATGCCATACAAAGTAATCACACTTTTTTTTGCTCTAGAGAGCACATACATAATACAAATTTAGTAATGCGTCAATCTAAAATATGATGTAAGTAGTAAATATATTTAAAATTTACCTTAAAATGGGTACACCCATAAAATTGCCTTCCTAGGTTGAACTTGGTCCAAGAAGTCCTTATAAATGTTACCAATCCATAATTACAACAATTGAAGTGACTTTTAGTCTTATTGGTTGCACTATTAGACGAATTTGACATTTTCATTTCTTCAATTGTGAGAATAAGTGAATATAATAACTAAAGATTTTTTGAGAATACAACAACAAAACAATAAAATAAGAAAAAGGTAATTGTGTGCAAAGGTTAAAGTAAGAAGGCAAAATGTCAGAGGGATATGTACTGATGCAAGAAGGAAAAGCTAACCATCACATTCATATAACCTACATCTCAAGTGTTCTTAACCTATTACGTGATTGGATATGATCTTAATGCAGGAAGGTAGATGTTTGAAGCTAAATAATATAAAATGAAGCAATTAGTAATTAATTAATTAATTTCTTTTTAGATACTTACATAACCTACTTGTGTTGTCGTGCCAATAAATCCAATAAATTCTTTTGGTTTGAGAATAGTCAGTTATTAAATAATTATTTATAGGGTAAAAGACAAAAACACCTATGTACTTAGGGAAAATTTTGGAAAAACTCTTTGTGGTTCAGAATTTTTGGAAAAAAGTCCATTTTGTTTCTTACAGCTGATTTCTTTTTCTAAAAAATCACAAAAGTTGTAATATGGCAATATGAAGCAGCGTGGACCGATTAAACTATGATGACATGGCAATGTTAGGCCACATATATTAATTATTTGACCTAAAAATTTTAACCCACGTTAATTGATCCCACCTGGCTTGTCTAACTAATATTTCCAACCCATCCACCTATTTTCCTCAAGTCAATTCCCTCAAATCCCTAAACTAAACAGATGAACCACATTTAAACTAAGATGATTTCAGGCTATGGAAAGGGACGTAGGTGGAAGCGACAGTGACGCAAGTGCTAACAATGCAGGCAACGGGGGAGATGACATATAGTAGTGGAGATAGCAAGTAGTAGGGATGTAGATGACAGATATAAAGGTAATTCTTGGTCCCTTTTCTTTTGATGTTCCTTTCATGCGATAACTTCCAACTTCCATTAATCACCATTTTCCCTTATATGGTATGCAAAAACTCAACAAAATGGTATCATCATAAGTGGTTGAATCAATTAGAGTCCAAAATTAAGTGAAAAAATTATAATTTCTTCATGTGATTTGTGTATTGGTGACTTTTGCTTTCTTTGTCAAATTCAAGTACTCTTCTCATTCTCTTACTATCTCTCTTTCAAGGCCTCTCTTTTTGAGCTGGGTTATGTATTTTTCATGTTTGAATGAGTTTTCTATTTATATGAATAATAGTAATGAAGATGGAGATGAATTGAATGTCAATAGTGAATATGGTTTGTTTTTAGTTAATCTGCTCGAAGTAGAATTAGAGTTAGAGAGTCTTAGTTTATTTGGGAATGATTATTATGTTCATATTGAGATCATGTAGTGCTTCACTATGTTCTTGTTTAGTATGGCCAAGTTAAATTGTGTTGGGCACTAGAAGCTTCAATCAACCCTTATGTCTTCCTAGTGATACTTAGTTTGGTGAATATTTACACTCTTCTTTGTAGATATAAGAACACTCTAGAATTTATTTTTTCCTTGTTTCTCTTAATAGGTTGAATAGTTCCTAAATTGTAGAATTGTGTTTTGAATATTTTTTTTAACTTCTATTTGCATTTCTTGTTTTCTTAATTCTTATATTGTTTTTAAACTATTTCATTTTTTTTGTATATCATGAAATAGATCTCGTTGTTTTATATGTTAATTGTTTCTTTTTATCTATATCATGAAATAGCTCTCCTTTATTTACGATTTCATCTCATGTCAATGTTAATTTATGTTCGTCTTTCGCTCTTATATATTATATCATAATTTTTTGTGTTATCTCCTATGACATAGTTGTATATATGCTTGAGGAGTTGTAGCTAGATTCTTATATATGATTACGTTCTACGAAAGACTTTTTTAAGATTTAAGAGAATTAATGTTACTTTCAAAATGTCTTAAATAAGTCAGTTGAAATTTTTTAAAAGTTAATATTGCTTTACTACAATTCAGGTCCACATTTTTACATGTTATGTTAAGAATGAAAAACTGAAAGACAAAAGTTACAAACAAGAATTAGATAGAAAGAAGCAAGACATTCACATTTTAGATTTTTACCTATTTGTGTATGAAATTTTTGTGAAGTTTACCATATCAACCACGTCCTTTGAATTATATTCTTTCACCAGTTTCAACATCAAGCCTATAGGCATAGTTTGATATAATTTAGTCCCAAGTATGAAACTAGATTAATGGTTAATAAGACACTAAATGTTTACAAACTGACCTGTTTATTAACTCTTTCTTGGTAGGCTAAACATGTCTTACATTATTTGTCTTTCACTCTTACATAATGTAACATGATTTGAAAATTAGTACTTATATTAAAATATAATAAGAGCTTATTATATTGTATAACAATTAGAAAATGAACTTAATATAGCATAAGGTGTCTAACCAACAAAGATGAAAATGATTATAACATAATATTTTATAAATATTACATAGTCTAATTATCGGTGGAATATTACTTAGTAAAATTATTTATTATTTCCTAGAAGTAATTAGCTTGGATAAATAGTCATGTAAAGATACAATTAAAAAAACAACATTTTGTAAAACATAAAGCTTACTTTCATTTATATGCTTAGTATGTTTATGTATGTAGGCTCTTCCATTATTTCAAACTTCAAAAAATATGTTTAACTATGTAGACTTTTTCGTTATTTCTGCTTATAAAATATGTTTGTGTATGTAGACTCTTTCATTATTTCATAACATTGATGTTTCCTCATGAGTTTTTTTAGGACGACATTAAAGAATTAAGAAGTGAGGATGACATAATCGTTAAGATTAATGTAATTAAAAAACGGTTATGAGATTGTGGAGGTTTTTAGATATTATTATGTTTCTCAAGTTGAGAGATAAAAAAGGTGTTTAGAAGATGGTGAACAAGTTGATTGTGAGGTCATTGAGGTTGATCAACATACTACTAAGGAGGGAAAACAACCTGACATAATAAGGTACGGAATGAGAAGTTAGTGAATTTGATGATTCAGTATATGATAGTGAGCGAGGAGAAGTTAGTGACTTTGATGACTCTAATTCAGCAGATTCTAATGATAAATTTGATGAAGGAGATGATGAAGAGGTTGTGAAAGAGGCTATTTATAGTGATGTCGAAGACCTCCCAACAAATAACATACTAAATATAGATACATATTTAACATATGAAGATTTTGATGAGCTTAGGAGTGTAGATTCCAATTTAGATGAAAAAAGGGAGAAGAAGGCCTAAGTTCCTATAATTTAATGTGCATAATGATATACTAATGCTAATTGATTTAAAGGTTGGTATGTTATTTCATTCAGTGAAAGTGTTTAGGCATGCTCTAGGGCAATATGTTATTGAGAATGGTTTTGATTATGTATATGTGAAAAATGATAGTTATAGAGTAACTATTGTATATAAGAAGGGTTGTGGGTGAAGGATACATGCTTCTATAACATAACATGGGACAACATTTCAATACAACTATGAGTGAAGTAAAGAATATCAGAACAAAAAGCGTATGTTGCTATAGATTACAAAGAAATATCTCTCATATTTTGGAGATTATCTTATATGGCATGTTACAAGGCTTAAGGTTACACTTTGTTGGGACTTAATGTTGAGATTATAATTAAAAAGGCATATTAAGCAAAGAACTTGCATGAGAGCTTTTGGGAGGTGAAGACGAAAAGCAATTTCAAGATTTAAGAGCTATGTGTTAGGCTATATTGAAGTAAAATTCAGGTAGTACTTTCATAATCAAGTATGTACAATATACTTTTGATTCCATTTATATATGCTTAGATGCTTGTAGAAAGGTTTTCTTGGTTAGTTATAGGCCTATGATATGTGTCAATGGTTGTCACTTGAAGAGCAAGCATGGAGGGAAATTACTTTCGACCATTTGATTGGATGTAAATAACAACATGTTTTTGTTCGCTTGGGTTAAGGCTAGCATATCAACATGTTTGTTCTACAATTAGACACAAAAGTGGCAAACTAAAAGATTATATGGACTTGATGTATAGTAAATAAAAATTTCATACTACTTATGCATACTAGATTTTTTCAATTTCTAGTAAGGATTTGTGGCCAATCCCTACCGAGTTTCATGGTTATGAAATCCTTCCACCATATTACACAAGAATGGTTGAAAGACCAAAAACAAGGTAAGGAGCAAGGAGGTAGGAGAGGAATAGAACCACACAGAAAGGACTTCGGGTGTTATGCAAAATATGCAAGCAATATCAA
Organism: Erythroxylum haughtii; assembly: GCA_025504935.2. Classification (NCBI taxonomy): domain Eukaryota; kingdom Viridiplantae; phylum Streptophyta; class Magnoliopsida; order Malpighiales; family Erythroxylaceae; genus Erythroxylum; species Erythroxylum haughtii. The sequence goes on along the minus strand of JANSVB020000137.1, from coordinate 5,164,196 downwards.
TAATGTGTTCTAATAGAATACATGATAGTCAAATTATTGGATCCCGTTTTCGGAACCCAACTACTCAAACAGATTCCCTTGGAAAACCTTAGACTAATCTGAAACCGGGATATTTTTTTTTCTTATCTTATTCATCTGAATATCATTCTCATAGACATCAAAACCATATCGGTTCTTTAGAAGGTCCAAAGTTGCTTAAAGTTGTTATTAAGCCAATTACCATATGAATAGTGAAAACTTACCAAATGAATAGTAACCGGCGAAATTCCGACCCTCATAACTTTTTCATCCTAAGTCGGAAATTAACCCATTTTATACCGTTTTAAAGATCTTGCCAAACTCTATCAACCTTAAGAAATATCTTTTTTCCAAATTCTATCATTTCGGAGGTCTAAAACCTAATCGAAGTTTCTGTCCATTTTTAAGAAAAATTGGACAGCACCTCCCCTAAAAATGCATCTAGCCAAAATCCTAATCTATCCATCCAACTCCAACCTGCAAAAGACCACTTCTAACTTCCAACAACTCAATAGCACAGCCCAACTCCAACTTAGGGGGCCACATCACACTTTTAAAAATTCTAATTGATTTCAAATCATACAACAATTTCACTCACTCTGTCTTTATATCCAAAATCACTATACAACCACATATACATAAGAAACTGATACAACATACATTGAAACTATCTAA
>JANSVB020000137.1:5144371-5155465 GCA_025504935.2 Erythroxylum haughtii | reverse complement strand
GTGACAAAAAATCAAGAGTTGAGGATGATAGGCTAGCTCAGTGGTTGTCACCTTTCCAAGATGAAGTTCTTGGATTCAACTTACCACTTGGGCAGGGTGAGTTTGGGGTATAGAGAATACTACCTCCTGTTTTAGTATCTCAATATTGGCTTGATAGTTTCTTTCCAGATGCAATAAAGAATGGAGAGATAAAATAAAAGAAAAAGAAACAAGGTTTTTGCTTTGTAGCCCTCTTAACCAACGTGTTCTGAGGCTTTATCAATGTTATAACTCATAACTAGTTTTTATTGTTCCTCATCAACTAAGCAGCAGAGCATTCTTCTGCAACATGCCATATTTGGTTGGTGTATTTAACATCTCGAATCATTTTCTTGATCATTACATGCATAACTTAAAACAACTCATAGTTCATTTTTCTATCGAAGATTTTGCTAATTTACTTATATTTTGTTGTAAATGCAGCATTCCTTTATACTTGGTGATCAATGTGTTTTGTGGGGCTGAGGTGTCCAAGGAGTTGACTCCCTTGTGGATATTAGGGCCTCTTGTTGTTGCTCTCTACATCAAGATGATCCGGGGTTTATGGGCACTCTATGTTTTCACCTTTCGGCAGACAGTTAAAGTAATTAAGAATTTGCCTACTTACTACCTGGTGGCCGCTAGCTATGTTAAGCAGGGAAAGTTGAAGGATGATGTGAAAGCTCGTGTGCTGCAACCTGTGATTAAAGTTAAAAACATGGACTTCGATGGGTTCTCAAGGAAAAATCTTAAAGTGTTGGAAGAGTGGCTTATGGAGAAATATCTAGATTTTGTGGAATCTATATGGCCCTATTATTGTAGGACAATCAGGTTTTTAAAGAGGGCTAATCTGATTTAACTTGAAAAATGTTAAATTTTTAGGTGAGGCCACAGGTTAAAGAATTTCTTGTTTTGAAGAGCTTGAGGAGCCAGCTTGAACCCCAGTTTTAGATTGGGGTCGCTGCTTCAGGCAAGTCAAGGATTACTTTGGAGGCAGATTGGTCATTTAAGTGATCTTTAGGGCATTCTTGTGCTAGATTCTTACCTCCATATTTCATTGTATTAGCATGTTTTGGTTGTTCCACTATCGAGTGGAAGTGTTCAACTTAATCATTGAGTAATTAATGGAATCTGTATGTTCTTCCCTTCTCATGCAAACAGCTATATATGGAGACGAGGATGTTCTAAATTTTGGTATAGAATGCAACCTTTGGAGGGCTTCAGGTTATTACTCCCTGAAGTTTGAGTCCGAGAATATGATTCTCTCACTTTTGTTTATGTCAATGTTGCAGATTAAAGGAAAAAAAAAAGAAAATAGTTAAAGATATTTCTACCAACTCAAGAGAAGTCAATCATATCCGGTGTAATAATCAGAAGTTGAGGCGTAGGGACTGGGAGATGCCATGCTGCTACCTACCGCAAGACAACCTCTTACATCTACAATGATACTAGTTCATTATTTATTTAGTGACAGCAGCCAGAAGAGAGTTTTGTACAACTTTGAGCTGAGCTGAGCTTTTAGGAGATTTTGATGCCCATACTAAACCTCGGAATTCAACCAATGATTCCACTCCAAAAAGAAACAAGGAGATATTACTGTATTTGTAACCAAATCAAGTACCGCCAATGCATGTTGAAGTGGAAATGAAGTGAAGAGAGTTACAGGAATGCTAAAATCTTTACGACACTATAAAAGTTCGAATACGAACAAAAGCGAAAAATCTGTACGGTAGGTCCGGTAGTACGAGGCTGAGATATAAGGAATGGTAGGATTTGCCCAAAATCGCAGCTTTGCTTTAAAACCAAAAGCATAAGAAGCATGAAAGCCGCTTTTCCTACCACGCCCATCCAACTTCTGTCCCAAAATCCTTCAAGGTCGTGTCTTTCTGTATTTGCATCCTAGAAAGCTCATATGAATAGCTATACCATCCCTCCATATGAATTGGGTATGCGTTGTAATCAGCCAATATGAACGTACAAAGTCTGGTACAGACTGTTATTGTCATAACCTCTGAATAGAATAAGATAATACAAAATAGGCTAATGTGTATGGCTCTTAAAGTTGATCTATCTTCAGTTTGTTGTGTGGCGAATCCACTTTCTTTCAATCGCAGAAGACAAAAAAGAAGCTTCCAGGTACCTCCTTTTTTTTGTAATCCTTCTGGACAATAGCTCAATTCTTTCTACCGCTTCACTGAGACTAGTATGCGCAAGGATGATTGCTGCAACATGATTTTCCTTTTGCTTTCGGCTTTCTTCTTGGTGATTTGAGTATTGATTTGTGTTCTGGCGACTATTCGTTGTAAATGGTTGCTACAGTTTGACTTACGAAATTTTTGTTTATGGCGTATCCATATCTGAAATGGTTGTTTTAGATTCTGCTCTGTACTTCCAACGGACTTATTAAACCAAGTTGATGATGCTTAAATGGTATGGATGCAGATATCTACCCGTAGAAGCCCATTAGGTCAGGGCAAATTTGCTGTGGTTTTAATAGCGTCTGCTTAGGAGGTAGCTCAATGCTTTGACGTTACATGTATTGCAGTAAACACATTTTGTTAAATGGGACGGGAAGCTGTTGTTCCTCGATTTATTTTGAATTGTAACTCCACATAAATTGCTGATAAATCACTGATATCTTGGTGCATTCTGTGAAGGCTAAAATATTCTAAAATCAATCTTTGGTAACCAAAACAGAATTAGGAAATGCTGTTGTGGTTTATGAAGGGATGATTATTGCAGTAGATGCATATACAAAGAACATGCAGATTAATTAATTTATGTAGTCCAGTTACAACTTTGAAAGATCAAAGCTTACATACGTGTGTGTTGATTTTCTTTTTGCTTTGTATATTAACGTTCTTGAAGTATTGACTTCTTTTTTTTTTTCATTTCTTTTCCCCTTTATTCCTTGTTCTTTTTTTGGGGTTAGGCTGATAAGTGGAAGCGTTGTTCAAACTCTTTCTCCTATGTGTGTGTGAGAAAAAATTTTCTTTTATACGTTAACTTGGTTGAAGTAATATCCTCTTTTTGTTTCTTTCTTTTTTCTTGGTGGGTTGATAGGAAGAAGAGCTGGAAATGAAAATTCAACTCTTGACGGCCTGCATTACAATACCCAGCCATTGATTAATGGCCTAGTTGCACATTAATGTACTGGCTTTCTAAAGCTCACCCGGCCCAATGCTTTTCTTTTTCTAATTTAGAGACACCTAACAATGTAGTAGACTAGTGCTTGAACAATTCAACCTGTCTTGTGAATTTGATTGACTATGTGACTTCTTGGTTTTCTTTGCTATGCTTTCCTTTCCTGGTTATCTGTTTAAGAAGCTGCATGGAAAATTTTCTCACTTCTACAACTTTTCTTTTGCTTTCCAGCTGTCCTTATCAGGAAAACAATGTAATGAACTGCATCGTTGTTCTCATAAGCTTGGAAAGGCCGAAGGTAAATTCAGAGTGTTTTGATAATTTTGAAAACTCTGAATCTTCTGTTCAAGGGTATTATTGATCTGTAACCCAAGCACTTTACAAGATGACATAAATAGTTATAATATAGGTCAGTTATGCTATAGTAAACAGGTTTACTCTGCTTAAATGTGATAAATTTTTATTTCTAATAATGTACTGGTTAATGGTGATTAGTTAGCTTGTACCATTGCATAGACAGCCGGACAAAACTAAGGGGAAAGTTTTCAGTTAGGGAAAGTGTGTTGTTTGCAGCTACAGAAAGCTTTTACCATTGCATCGACAGCCCGATAAAACTAAGGGGAAAGTTTCCAGTTAGGGAAAGTGTGTTGTTTGCAACTACAGAAGAACAACCACAATTGACTGATGCTGAACCAAATGTACTGGAGCTGGAAGATCTTGATCCCTATGCTGAAGCTCTCTCTTCTACTAGCGATTCACAGGACAGCATTCAGGGAGCCAATGGAAAACCAGGCTTTATCTCGTTTTACAACTGTCCATATAAAATGGATGATGAAGTCAATATATCAAGTCTCGAAAGGAAGCAGAACAACCTGTCATGGTTTTTGGGCCCAGCTGTCCTTGTGGCTTCCTTCATTTTCCCCTCCCTGTATCTTCGAAAGATACTCTCCACAGTTTTCGAGGATTCTTTGCTGACAGGCAATTACACTTCCTCAATGATTTTTGTTTTAAATGTCTTTTCAAAGTTTTCCTATTAGCTTGATCTTAAAATACAAAGAAGATCTACAGGGAAACAGAACTATGGGTTTTCTGGGAGAATTAGTTTGGCTTTTAGCTTATAATGTTCTATTTCATTTTTGTATCTATATGAATCATCAGACTATAGTACTTTATATTAGATTACTGGTTTCAAAGGAGAGTAGAGTGAAGATTTTGATGACCTAAAATAGGGTGGAACTGTTGAGAGAAAGTCACTAACAACCGGGAAAATAATAGAGCAGGGATATAAACAAGGGATGGAGGCAGTCATTTATTGGCCACTACTGGGGTTTAAATTGAGCAACTAGAACATGGTTCTAAATTTTTGATAAAGGTAATGGGTTTGAAACTGAATTTAGCAGCCTTGGACTTCTGAAAGTAATGGATGTATTATTAGCTGATATTTGAGTTAATCACCAGTTAGGGAATTGCTGTTAGTTGGCCGAGGAAAAAGATTGAAGATTGATAGAGATGTTCTAAGAATTGATGCAATTTTTGCTCACAAGAGTGCCAAGTATTGTCTGCATCTAACCGGTTGATTAGGTTTTTAATTTGGGGAGGTGATGCATATCAAATTTTTTTGACATTTTTGTGAAATTATCTTTATTCTGATTTAATGCAGAGCTAGTTTGTTTTTGTTGTTGGGGTTTCTTCTTTCCTTTCAGTAAACAGCATTTTTGCGTATGCAGATTTCCTCATACTATTCTTCACGGAAGCTCTTTTCTACTGCGGTGTTGCTGTTTTTCTTCTGCTAATAGACCGGTTAAGGAGGCCATTGGAGCTCAAGAATGATGTATTGCACAGAACCCCAACTCTGCAGTTAGGCCAGCGGATATCTTCTGTTGCTGCCCTGATACTTAGTCTTCTAATACCGATGGTGACAATGGGATTGGTCTGGCCATGGACTGGTCCTGCAGCTTCTGCCACTCTTGCTCCATACCTGGTTGGGATTGTGGTTCAGTTTGCTTTTGAGCGCTATGCAAGATATTGCAAGTCACCCTCATGGCCTGTAATCCCAGTTGTTTTTCAAGTAAGTGCAACTCTGCCCTAGTCTTTGATCAGTTTCTCTAAAAGGGAGGGAAATCATACAGATATCGTTTTATACTCTTTTACAATGCGTTTAGAGATGTGAAGACCTAACTGACATAATGTTTGGCCCTTCTCTTAGTTTTTATGTTTAATTGCACTTGTGTTGCTTTTTTCGAAAGTATTTAAGCTTATACCTAGGCAAGTTTGATTATCTGAAAGTGAAATATGTTGCTCCTGGTGTACAGGTTTATAGATTGCACCAATTGAACAGAGCAGCACAACTGGTAACGGCCCTGTCATTCACAGTCAAGGGAGCTGAAATGACCACACACAACTTGGAAATAAGTAATTCCCTGAACACACTCCTTAGTGTCCTTCAGATCCTAGGTGTCATTTGCATTTGGTCACTCTCAAGCTTTCTGATGAAGGTTTTCCATGTTGACAATAATTGCTGACTGAGACATGAGAGCTCAATTATAATTGCACTTGCCGGGGTAAAACATGGCACCTTTTCCTTTCGACCCGTTTTAGCTTGAGACAAATCGGTTTCATGAACACAGAGAATTGATCTTGTCCAAAGCATAAAATTGTGGCAGGGTTATTCTGATCAAGATGCTGAAGTATCAAAGAAGCAGATTTGTTGTTGAAAGTTCATTACTCAAATCTTGCTATTTAAATATTGCAGTTTCCTATTTTATCATCATCTTTTTCTTTATCATTTCTCTTTAATAACTCTTACTGTATTTCCAGACATCTAGCTGGTTAAGGTACAGACTAAGACATGATTTGTACTCCTCATCTTTTCATCTAATCTGAGCTAGCAAAATGTTGTAGTGTTTAAACCATTTTCACGGGATTTATCATTCGCTTATGAAGGTTGTCATCATTATCTGGTTATCTTAGCATCTCAATCCAAGACTTGTATCTTTTCCTTTGGATTAGTTTCTTATCCGTTGTATTCTATAACTGTTTCTTTTATCTTGAATGAGCTGTCCAGGAGATAAATGCGTTATGGTCACCTGCTCAACTTGGTGAATCAATTGACATCTCCATTTCAATCTTCATCATCTCCTTGGTTAATTATGACTTCTTTTTTTTTTTTCCCTCTGAATCTTCTAAATAAATTTATCTCAAGTTTATTTCTATTTGAATAATTCTTTGGGAATCTTTTCTCCTAAACTGATAGGTTTACTTTTAGTTTTTGAAATAAACCTGGAATTCCTTTCTTTCAGTTACCGTCCCTCCCATAATTGCCAGGGTCTTCTCTAGATCTTCTCTACATCACTCTAGATCCCATATTCAGAAGATGACTCTTTCATATCCAACTTCTGGTTCAACATTATCAAGTTTCTCTCTACTAATCTCTGCTTTTCTTGGCAAATAATTATTTTCTTCATCATCTTTTCTTTTTGTGTCCAATTCTAATCCCGCTCTTATCTGCTCCAACTTTTCTAGCTCTGTTAAATATTCCTCCTCTTTCTTTAGTTAAGTTTCTAGGTGGTGATAAAGCTTATGCTTCAATAGTATCTCCTACTCCTTAGGTATGGCCTTCATCTTGTTCGAGGATACAAACTTGGCATCAAGTGCTTGGTGATTCCACCCCATCAGAAAAATTAAGACACATACCTCCTTCTGATGGTAATAAAATGGTTTTCACTCCTGTGGAGATACTACAAGCTGGTATCTTTAAATGAACATCTTCTTTGACATATATATATATAGTTTTTTTTTTAATGTAGAAAAGATCTTCATTCTTTTAGGTTCAACTTTGAATAAACAATACCTGAAAGAAAATGGGATTAAAAGGTACACTGATAAATAGAAATAATATATTCATATTTAAATTTTGCAATAAAATCAGTGCTTCTAAGATACTTGAAACTGGTCCTTGACACATCTTTTGCAGACTACTAATGCTTTAAAATAGAGGTTAGATATGGATATAACTAAAACAAGGATGATGCCAATATGGACCAACTTCTATATTATTATTCTAGAATACTGATTTACTATATGGCTACTTACCTAAAAAGTTCTCTAGGCAAACCTCTTCATACTAATGAAAATACAATCGAGTTTAAGAGAAATAGCTTTTTAAGAATTTATATAGAAATTATCACCATCAAAATTGTTTGAAAATAATGAAACTTAACAAAGATGAGAAACTAGTAAAGGATGTTAAGTCTTATTAACAAGTCAATGAACACCTTAAAGTTAAGGTCACCTAAGGTTTGGAAGGCATAGGTAAAACTTTTGTAATAGGAGAATACAATGAACTAATAAGAATAAATAGCCTTAATTTTGAATGATGAAGAGGTGATACCTCAATAGGTAACTATTCCTCTAGAAAATATAAAGGAAATGAAAGAGGAATAAGAGAAAAAAGAATGATCTTGTGAGCAACTCAAAAGATACTATTAACTCTAAGAAGGAGCTTTCAATTTCTACACTAGAAGAAAATAAACATAAACATTTTTGTAATGATGTTACCCTTCGACATTTCAAATCCTAGGATTTGACAAAATAAAAAAATACAAAAGATGTTAAGGAGACTTCTAACTCACCAATTCTCTCTTAGAAGTGGGAAAGTTTCCTATCTTAATTAATACTCATCCAACAAATGATAATAAGACAATTACAAAAATAAAATCAAAGAGAAAGCAAAAGAAGAATGCTACAAGTAACTCATCTTCTTCTTGTCTATGTCAATATTAGCTCAAAAAAATAAAGGGATGAAGACTCTTCATGACTATTTGCTTTTAAAGTAGCCTATTTTTATTGCTATGTTACTGACCAAAATAATAGCCTTAAAATACTCAAAAGGGTCATAGTTTCTCAATAAATAAGAGCCTTAAGATATTAGAAAGGGTTGTGCTTCCCCACTATAATTATAAAATTATTGATGCTTTTGATTCAAACTAAATCCTACTTTACTAAAGCAATTCTACATAGTAAGTATGGAATTTCAAAAGGAAAACCTTTAAAGATATGATTAAAAGCATTATAGATTGAAATTTTAATCTTTGGTTGATACTAGGGGATTTCAACTATACACTTTTAGCTCAAGTAATAGTTATAGAGACATAAATTACTTAGTTATACTAAGAAGTTATGATAGAAGGTGATTGAGAAGAGAGTAAGAAATGATACAGCTAGCTCAAAGAATCAGTTTGGTTTCATGCTAGGAAGGTCTAAGACAGAAGTTGTACATCTCTTTAGACAATTAATAGAATATTACAGAGAAAGATAATATAACTTACACATGATTTTTATTGACTTAGAGAAGGCTTATGACATGGTACTTAAGGAAATCATGTAAATGCGTTTAGAAGTTAAGAGAGTTCCTATGACCTATATACAGGATATCAGTGATATGAATGAAGGTATAAAGACTAGAGTAATGATGATAGGAGGAGATACAAAGCATTCTTCTATCAATATCGAACTACATCAAGGCTCCTCGTTGAGCCCTTTTTTGTTTGTAGTAGTGATGGGTGAGCTTATCTAAGGGGGTATGCCTCAGTGTATGTTATTTACCGATGACATTGTTTTAGTAGATGAGACAAAAGGCGTGCCAATGCCAAGGTAGAACTTTGAAGAGATACGCTAAAGTTGAAAGGGTTTTAAATTGAGTAAGACTAAGACTGAGTACTTAAAGTGTAACCTTTTGGGGCTATGGTGTGGCTTCTGATATATAGGTAAAGATTGGTTCAAAAGTTATACCAAACAAAAAGTTTTTTAAGTATCTAGGATCTATCACCTAATGCAATAGAGAGATCGATAAAGACATAGTTTACCATATAAGATCAGGGTGACTTAAATGGAGGTCTGCATCAAGAGTTTTATGTAAGAAAAAGATACTACTCAAGCTTAAAGGTAAATTCTATCATTTAATAATTAGGCTGACTATGCTCTATAAAGTGGAGTGTTGAGCCATCGAACAAGTGTATAGTCATAAGTTAATAGTAGCGGAGATGAGAATGTTTCGTTGGATGTGAAACCTTATTAGAAAAGATAAGGTTAAGAATGTAATTATAAGAGACAAATTAAAGGTAGCTAATATTAATAAAAAATTAAGAGAGATAAGGTTTAGGTGATTCAGACATGTTAAGAGGAGATATCCTAATGTTTCAGTGAGAAGATACTAGAATATTGTACTTGTAAACTATAAGAGGAAAAAAAGAAAGCCTAAGAAGAACTGAAGGGAGTTGATCAAGAATGACAGGACTCTGCTGGAATTTACAAAAGACGTGGCCCTTAATAAAAAACTTTACTGTACTAGGATACGGGTAAAGGATCTCACATAAAGATATCTTTTTCTTTCCAGTAGGTCTTCTAAGTTGTTTTCTTCGAGTCTTATATCTTGTATTTAGCCTAAACATTTAATAGGTAGTACTTTTCTCTTAGTTATTTAGCTTAAACATTTCCTTATCGAGTCTAAATAATTTTTTATAATAACTAGTTTATTTGTTTATTTGTCTTCTTTTTTGTTTGCTTACTAATTTACTTATTTTATCTTTTATTTTTATTCTTTACCTTGTTTTATATTTATTGTATTATTTTTATATTTTTATTTGCACATATTTATTTATTTATTTTTATTATCCTTTACGTTTATTTTTATTTTATTCTGTACCTTCCTCAATCTTTATTGTATTATTTATGATGTTAATTTGTATATATTTATTTGTATTTACTTATATTTATACTTATATTTTTATTATTATTATCTTTTATGTCTATTTTTATTATTACTTTTATTATTTTATATGTATCTTTTATTAATCTTTATATTTATATATATTATATTTTTTGTGGGTCTATCAAAAATAATTTTTTTACCAGTTAGAGGCATTCTTTTGGACTTTCTCAGATTTTATGTCTTATCGGGACTTTTATTGGGATGTTGTTATTGTTATTTTTATTGTTAACTCAGGTAACAAAAAGTCAAAGAATAAGATTAAATCCCCATAATGAAGATTTCATAAACAATTGTGCTTACCTTGGCATCACTGACTTCATATTTACTAGACATTATTTTACCTAGAGTAATAAAACCAAACAAACAACTGTTTCCTAATAAATAAATTGGATATAACCCTGATTAACCTATGTTACTTTTCTTCTTTTTCCAATTAGTTTTCTTCTTTTGCTAATAGTCGGACACAATTTAATAATACTCTATGCTTGCACTATTCAAATTCAACAGATACCTTTTTGGAGCTCCAAGATTTTAAGTAGCAATTATCAGAAGATTAAACATTATAGTTAAGCATTGTGAAGCTTTCAAATGCATATAGCGGTTAAAAGTAATAAAAAAGAGCTCAATATAATCAATAGAGCTTAATATAGCAACACTCTACGAATTAAGAATCAATCCTTATTCATCTCAACCAAATACACGAACAACTGAACTTTAACACTAATAATGAAGCTCTAATACAAAAGGAAAAATATGTTTTTATTACCTAAACTCAATTATGGAAATTTATAATTCACTCATAAGACAGAGATCAACGAATCATTAGCTCAAGGAGGGGAACATAAATTCTTATATTATTTCACGTATTAGTAGAAGGAATATCAATAAACTCACTTTATTTATAGATCCAAAAGGAATAACCGTAACAAACCCTTATAAGTTGAATAAATTTGTTAGGCACTATTTTCGGAACTCAACTCTTGCTTTGATACAATACATGTTGGACCCCATTTTTGAAGCTCAACATTCTGGAATGTCATGAGACGTGAGCGTGCATATTACCTTGAAGGGTAATTTCAAAAAACCCTCATTAGCCATCATCCCACAAGTGGTGGTGTGCCCACGCCAATCAATCACCAAAACCACAATTTGACTTCTTCAAC
>JANSVB020000137.1:5086130-5098447 GCA_025504935.2 Erythroxylum haughtii | reverse complement strand
TTGCATCATAATTGTTGCATAAATTGTGCCTTGAATGAATTGAGAAATTGCTACATGTTGATATGTGAATTGTGTGACGATTTATGAAAATGATTTCTTTTGAAAAGATTGCAAGTTTATGAAATTATGTTTTCGGAAATGGTTTTCGAAATATATCAAGTATATGAAATCAAGTTTTTCGAAAAGTGCCATTTTGGGCAACAAGTTTTGAAATACATGTTATGTGGGTTTTGGTAGTCCATCCAAGAATCGTCACGTGCACGTTGACCTAAGAATAGGCTTCTCCCACCCTCGCAGGGCACGGACTCGGATATCACCATCGATGTCAGGTTTGGGTCGCGCGGGAGTGGGGTGTTACACTAACAATATGTTTAGCTACACATGATCGATCATAAAATCAAACTTACTTTGAAACAAAAACAAATTGAAAACAATGAATTCATAATTCTAAATCTCCCTGATTGTCTTTTATCAAATATTCTTCTAATGTAGAGGTTTGACCTTGTATTATGATGGATCTTTCAATTAATTCCTTATGTTTTCCACTTTTTTGGATCAAATTTGCCCCTTGAGAATGATCTCCATGTCTAGAATTGCCTTCTGAAGTCCCCCCTGCTAAATGACTCCTCTAATTACCTTCAAACACATCTTTTATATTGAAATTTAAGGTAACAAACTATGCATCAAACCTTGCATAACCAAATTATCTTAATATCATGAAATTGCATGGTTTGGGAGAAATGCACTAATAAATACATGACCATGCATCCCTTTTGTGCCTCGAATATTCATTTTATATCATGGTTTCTTCTGAATTCTTCTCCTTTAAGTCCATAAAGGCAATTATACTATACAAACACACTTGCAAGGTATTAAGTATCTAATATACACTAAAAGTATACTTTATCAAGCAAAAATACAACAAATATGAAGTAAAAATATTATCAATTATTCATCTGTCAGTGTACATTCCTAACTTGTTCCCAAGCTTTAATTTGTTCCAAATGCACGTATTATATCAAAGGTAAGACCCTTTCAAGAGGGAGAACGATTGCACAATAAAACCATCGACATATGCACAACTAGTGTTAATGTCACAACTAAGAGTTTTTTTTAAGGAAAACTAAGAGTTATTAAAGTGCACTCATTTTTATGTTTATTTTGTAATTCTTGAAAAGCTAATATATTTATCTTAGGGATCGGTGTAGTAGTGGTGATGCTTAGTTTTAAAGAGAAAGAGATGAATAAAAATGAAATGGTATATGACTTGCAAGTCATGACACAATAGGTGAGATAGGTGAATGCTTAACAAAGTCTTCAAATATCAAACAAGAAATTTTACGCATACCATTTGTGAAGATAGTTTGATGGGTCGATTCTCTGAGGGCATATTTGAATACTTTAGTTCTCTACTTCTTTTTGAATTACTTTCAAAATGTCTAGATATCTTAGATGCATAAAGTTAAGAGCAATTTATAAGGAGTTTTCTTTCTTTATTTTTAAATTATTTTTTTAGTTAATAATGGAAGAAGAAGAAGAAACACAATAAGCAGAAAGAAGAACAACATTAACATTTGTATCTTTTCATAATAATCGAGAATAATAAAACAATATATGAATTAAATCTTAGTTTTGTAAGTTATAGATCTAATAGATAAAAACTATTATACAAAAGAAAAAGAAATAGTAAAAACTATTATACATAAGAAAAGAAACTTCTACCTCTAAGATGTTAATCCCTTCTTTCAATTTATGTCGTGCTTAAACCTATAAAACTTCTTGCTTCAACTTTAGCTAATTCCTCAAGTTCACAGGTATAACCTCGCCACTTGGGGAATTGTAGAACCATAAAAGGCAAGGCAGGATTGAAATATCATGTTATGATGTGGTCGCTCTAACATCTCTCTAAAACCCTTCACTAATGCACCCAGTGATTGTTTGTCTCTGACAACTGATACAACCTGCCATGTCTAAACCTTGATGCATAGTCGGGTAGTCCGATCTCTTCTCACACTCTATTGATCTCCTCCTCCACCTCCCTTGCAGTACTCCATGGGCATTTTAGTCACACCAATACCCCTTTCTTTTCCCGCTTACTTCTTTTTCCATTTCTGTACCATTACTTTTTAGCTTTCTTACCTGCCAACGCTAGCTTTTTCCTTTCCTAACTTAGCACTCTGAATATGCCGACTATTTATGACGCCAACCCTGACGATTTTCCACCTTTGCCCACTTGCAAACCCACTCCTCCTCTGCCTCCGTAACCATCATCATCAACTCCACACATCCCCACCATCCCTGCTACCTTCATGGTGTCCTTGTCCTACCCCCCACTTCCATATTACCCCTATTACCTACCCCTCGGAAAAGCTAGAAACAAGTTATTGGTGACCAACAAACTTTGAGCCTCTCTTTTCTACCTCCCATGGAAATAGAAGGCAAACCAATTGTCTACCTAAAGATTGAAATATTGGAAGAGGGAGTACATCACTGGGAAGCCACCTTAGCAGTTTTTCTTTAAAAAATGCTTTTCCCATCATCCATAAATGGGCGCATAGAACCTGGCATAACAATGTGAGATCCCACATCGGTTGGAGAGGAGAACAAAGTATGCCTTATAAGGGTATGGATATCTCTCCCCATAAGACGTGTTTTCCCAAGGGTAGGAAGAGCAAAACCGTGAGAGGTTTGGCCTTAGGTGCAATTTAAAGTGGACAATATATGTGAGTAGGTGGTCTGAGCTGTTACAAATGGTATTGGAACCGGTACTCGAACCGTTGCGCCAGCTAGGCTACACCCTGAGGAGGTAGAGAGTGTGAGATCCCATATTGGTTAGAAAGGAGAACGAAGTATACCTTATAAGGGTATGGATACCTCTCCCCCATAAAATGCATTTTTCCAAGGGTGGGAAAGCAAAATCACGAGGGGTTGGGCCCTAAGGGCAACCCAAAGTGGACAATATTTATGGACGGGTGGTTTGGGTTGTTACAAGCAAAGGACTAGCAGATGTGCTTCTAATTGAGGAAAACCTTATGTTGTTCACATTCAACTCGCCCTTGGCACAAGGGTAATTTATCTTTGTTCCTATAGCTTTGGAAACCAAGCTTAAAGCTTGAATCACTCAAAATCCAGAGCATTCCCCTAGGGATCCACTTCCACAATATCCCTCTTGAATACTATACCACTAAGAGCTTGAATTCCTTTGCTAGCTTCATTGGTAAACCTTTGTATTGATGAAACTACTGCTAAGAAAAAAAGGGTGGGATATTCCCGTATTTGTGTAAATGTTAAGCTCTTTAAAGACCTTCTAAATGAAGTTCCAGTTATAAGACTTGGGGAAGGGTGCAAGCTATGGGAGGAGAGCATTGTTGTCTCCTACCAGTGAAAACCCCATCCTAAGCATCATGCGAAGGTTTGGCAACCCACACGTCAAAAGTTCCAAACTGGAAGCTATCATGAGTTAATGGGTACTAACAATGCTAAGGATGAAATGTAGGGCATTAGTGATACTGGTCAGGAATTTTCTGCTACAAAATCTGCTCTAGAGGTAGTATTTGAAGTACCTCCCCTTTGTTGTACCATCTTGCCTAGATCAAGAGTCCTTTTAAGATAACTCCCTTCATTTTCTACAAAGCCCACAAATAATCGCATACCTTCACCATCTACACCTCCCTAAATTGTGCCCTCTCCTTTGACACCCATAGCTAAACCCTCATGTAGCTACAAACTCTCCAAAACTTCTTCACCAAACTCCCCCACCATCCTCACTCCTTTGACACCCATAATTGACCCCTCTCCTAGCTACCAACTCACCAAAACGTTGTCACCAAACACCTATACTAATACCATATCTAAACCCACCAAAACTTCTCCACTTGAACCCAACTGCTCTACACCTGGTTTTACTGGGGAGGGTACCACCCTTGATACTAAACTAGCTTCCTCGTCTATAGACTACACTTCAACCCCATATATTAAAGCAACTAGCACTTCTAGCACTCCTATTTCAGTAACCCCTGTAGTAGATGACACAAATACGTCTCAGCCTCCCATGACATCGGTTTATACAAATGCAAAAACTCCAGACAACATTTTGACTGTGGAAAGACGACGTTCACAATGTAGCAAGAAGGCTAACTCTAAATATATTCATTGATATGTCCATTATTGTTTGGAATGTTAGAGGTTTAAATTTCCTAACAAAGCAACTGACTTTAGGGGATTTTGTTATAGGGAAAAGCCTCAAATTGTGGGACTCTTAGAGACCAAAATAAAGGCTAAGAATATGCATAAACTGAGGTTATTTGGCCCTTACTCTCTCCAATCATTCTCAGCATGCTTTTCGAAGGATTGTTATCTGCTATAAGATGGCTGAGATTCAGGTAGACATCCTCCACACAATAGAACAGGCTATCCACCTTTGTGTCCACTTCCTAAAGATCCTCACTAGGCGACTAAAGATGGTCCTTTCCTCCCTCATTAGTGACAACCAGAGTGCATTTATGTGCAACAGACAAATTGGAGACAACATTTTAATAGTTCAAGAGCTATTAAAAGGATACTCTCGATCTCACTCCACTCCTAATTGCATAATAAAAATCAACTTTCGCAAGGTCTTCGATAGTGTTAGCTAGAATTTTCTTTAGAGCATACCCCAAGCCCACAGTTTTCCTCAGGTCTCCTTCCATTAGTTGGCGGAATGTATTTCAACGACTATTTTATCGGTGCTCATCAATGGGAGTCCCTTAAATTATTTTAAGATGGCTAGAGGATTAGGCATAGAGACCCTCTTTCTGCTACCTTTTCATCCTGTGCAGGGAAACTTTAAGCTCTATCATCAAGCATGGAGTGGAAACAACTCCCAAATTCAAACACCACACCTCTTTTCATAAGGTTGGCCTAACTCATCTCTTTTTTACTGACGATCTCTTATTGTTTTGTAGAGCAATCTTGTACTCTGTTGGAGTCTTCATACAGTCCTTGGACCTCTTCACCAGAATTTATGGGCTACATATCAATCTCCAAAAAAGCCATTTCATCCTATCCCAAAGAGCCTTACCTCTTGAGTCCACAATTGTTTCTGCCACTGATATAGAGATAAAGCCTCCACCATTGCTATACCGGCGATTTCCCATCTCTACAAGACGGCTATAGTTTGCTAAATGCCTCCCTTTATTGAAAAAATTCAAAAAAAGCCACACTTTTAGGTTAACAAATTTCTATCTTTATGGAAATGTTTCAATTAGTTAAAACGGTCCTTAACTCCCTCCACATCTATTGGAGCTCTCATGTTTTCCTCTCCAAGAATGTTATCAATACAATCGAATGGCTCTTCAGAACCTCCTTTGGGGGTCATTCCAATAGGGCTAGAGGTATTCCGAAAGTTAAATGGGATGAGTTATATGTTCCTAAAACTGAAGGGGGATTAAATATCTCTTCATTGAAACTTACCAATCAAGCTTATATTGTAGGATAAACAATCGGTATGCATTTCATGGCTCCATTCGTACTTTCTCAAGGGAAGGTCTATATGGAAAATCACTAACAATCCTTCTCATTCCTATTTCCTAAATCAACTGATCCGTCTAAAGAATTTTGTCCAGAGTAATGTATGCTGCATAGTTGGAAATAAGGAAAAAGCCTCATTTTGTTTGACAATTGGTCTAGTCAAGGCTCCCTCTTCCACCTTCAATATATTGACCCAAGTCTCCTACCTTTCCCTATCTCCACCAAGCTTAGCTTCTTCATCAAAGGAAACACTTGGCAACTTCCCGAAGCTCTTCAATATCTGTAGCTGCTCTACCCACCCAATTCTAACATCTCAGATCTCTTTCTCTAGAAGGACCAACCTACTCACCAACTGTCAAGTAAACACATCATTGACCTCCTCTGATTGAGGAATCCTAAAGTCCCTTGGAATACCATAGTTTGATATAAATCTCTCCCCCTAAGGTTTCCTTCCTTCTTTGGCTAATCATGAAGAACAAATTGAGCATGACTAATCGGCTCTTATACTTAGACATCAATCGAGTTTGCCCACTCTACTCAAAGCATGCTGAATCCTGGACCTTCTTTTCTTCCTATGCTCCACCGCTACTATCATTTGGGACTACGTAAAGACTGCATATGGCTGGACCACATCTGAGAACTCACTACCAACCTCACCCACTAGCTGATAAATCACTCCTCCATCTTAATTAATGACCATGGGCTCTTCATCCTAGCCATAGTTCTAATAGCTCAAGCTATTTGGAAGGAAAGGAACTCGAGATGACTGGAGGCCAAAAGCAAAACTGTGGAGTCATTAATGGTATTCGAGAGCTCCAAATCTTCAACAATCTTACACCATCGGATAGATTACCCTCAACCCTTTGACCCTCCACCCAATGTCCCCAACCTTATTATTCCTAGTAATCATTTTGATGTTTAAAATCCAACGAGTATACCCAGGATCATTTTTGTTTGTAACTTCATTTTATTAATATAATTATTTTCCCTTTTTACAAAAAAAGTCAAGGCAAGATTGCACCATAAGTAAAGAAATTCCTGCTTAATTCGTATCCATCCATGGAAAATTTTCCTAGTTACAGCTTTAGTTTGTTCAATTTCAGGGTAGCATCTCACGGCACTAGCGAAGTATCTACAGTACCCCTAGAACCTGATCATTCAGGCCCCGAAGATCCTATTCAAACCCATTTCAGAAGCCTGCCAAAACATGTTTTGTGCTCTGCCCTACAGTGTTTGATTTCCTCGAAGGCTTTGCTCAATGTATTGAGTTGACACTATTTTGTCTGATACATTTCCACACTGTTACAAAATTGTTCTAGTCCATGATAGATTGTGCTAGACGTATTTTGGAAGTCACCTTAAAGCACTTCATCTGCAACTTGTTGATCTAAGATGCAACTTTTGGTGAGAGAAAACTTGGTAATTCAACTTTGAGTAGAGTCATCTAGGTTAAGCACGCTAGCATTTAAGAATGGAGGTTGCTTTGGTGAAGGGAGTTCACATTCTTCATTGGTTAGCATTTGAACCACTTCAGCCATGGATGGTCTTAGGGAAGCAGAAGCTTGCGTGCATAGAAGTCCTATTTGAAGCACATTTGCTGCTTGTTTATGAGGAAACTCACCATATAAGCCAGGAAAGATGGTATTAGTAATGGTCCTTGCCTTGTAATTCTTCCACACCTGAACCAAGAAACAGAAGCCCTTCACTCCATGTAATATATGACAAATTATATAAATTAAGTTTAGCACTATAAAATATATTTGGTGTGAGATCGTTGGTAGTTTAGAACAAGGCCAAAGTGCCATCGAACCTTGCAATGATCTAATACGAACCAAATTATTATACGATGTTAGCTTGCAAATGATATAGATAGGAGCAAAAGGAACAAGAATCTTACTGAATGCAAAATTGAGTTCGATCCTTGCGAGTAAATGCTGTTCTTCTTACCGGTTGCTATCTCAAGAACAAGAACTCCGAATCCATAAACATCAACTTTCTCTGTTAATTGTCCTTTAATAAGATACTCAGGAGCCACATAACCCCTGCAAAAGATAGCCATAATCCAGTTTAACGAGGTCTTGGACCAAACAATCAAGCAAGCAAAAACAGAAAAAACTTGTTTTCTTACAGCGTTCCTGCAATGCCAGTACTGATATGGGAATTATCACTAGGGGCACAACGAGCAAGTCCAAAATCAGCAATTTTTGGAGTCAGGTTCTCATCAAGGAGGATGTTGCTGGTCTTTATGTCTCTGTGGATGATTTTCACCGCGCAACCTCCATGAAGATAAGCAAGCCCTTGTGCTGTTCCAAGAATAATAGTGAATCGCTGCTTCCAGCTGAGAACCTGTATTGTGTTATTAACTGTAACAGTGAAAGTTCAGAAATTAAATGTCTAAAAAACAAAATTTACAAGCAGATACGAAGATTTCAGAACAAAATAATCATTGCATACTTATATTGCACTAGATAACTTACCGAATAGTATTTGATCGAGACCCCTATTGGGTACATATTCATACACAAGAAGGCTCTCGGGTCCTTCAATACTGCAACCCAAAAGGCTTACAAGGTTTGGATGTTGAATGCCACTGATCAAGTTAACTTCATTAAAGAACTGATCCACCCATTGTCTCGTGTTGAACACCAATCTTTTTACAGCCACCGTGGTTCCGTCTGGGAGAGTCCCTTTAAACACAGAACCTGCTCCTCCTTGGCCCAATTTCCTAGACTCGTGGAAAAAGTCAGTTGCCTTCTCCAGCACTTCATACTTGAAATTCAAACTAGTGGCGCCTGTAAATGGCCCGAGACGATTGTTTTCTGTAGAAAAAACAATAACTCAGCTAAGGACACGAATGAATCTGAGTTGTGGAGATTCAAAGAGTGGATACAAGAAATGTTGGATGGTGGATAGAATTTCACCTTCTTTCTTTTTTGATAGTCTCCTATACCCTATAAAAGCTCCAATTGAAGACAGCAGAAGAAATGCAACTGCTGATAAAACGATTGCTATTACGATGCCTGCGTCTCTTCCTGTACAATTAAAAAGCAGGGAACCATGTCAAACGGAAAAGAACAGCAAGGCTAACAATTTGACCCAGTAAAAGCAATCATTTGTACAGAAATAGAGGAGAGATATAAAAGCCAACCTAACCTTTTGTTTCTAAGTTACTGTAAAAGAACCTTTCTGTAGAATACTTCATATAGCAGCCAGTGAACAGAGCTTTTCCTTCTGACCCAGGAGCACACTGCGTCAACTTTAAACCCGCCATTGTCAAGCATTTTCTACAAGCATCCTTGTTAAGAGACTCCCAACACTGAGCCAATGCATAAACAGGAAGAACTCCTGCTCTCGATGCCACAGTCCCAAAACTTCCGTTCTTGAGAGCCAATTCAGTGACTTGCAGAATCACCTGCGCAACCTCGCTCTTAAACGCATTGTGCAAAGAGGTGTCTGCTAAATCGCTACTTGGTGCGGAACAGTTCGTCGAATCATAGTTTGGATCAACAGATTCTTGGAAGAAATCATTTGTTCCGTAACGAAGAAAGCAGCCTTCGAAGTAGATGCGACCAGAATAAGCAGGAAGGCAGCTAGGAAGCTTAACTCTACCTTCGCTAAAACAGAGTTTGCAGTCGACATTGGAGACATAACCAAAGCACTGCGCTAAGGCGTAAACCTCCGGCAATGTGATGGTAACAGAATCGTCAGCCCATTGACTATTAGCGACTTTTCTCATCAATGAGTCCATGACAATGATGAAGTTGGGGAAGATGGCGGAAGAAGCGTTGGAATTGATGGAGTCGTCAGAGGAGCCACAGATATGGTGAATTTCAGAGGTGGGAGAGGCCAACAGAAAAGAAAAAGAGATTGAAGCAATTATCAGAAACACCCATATGAGATGTTGAGAGAATTTCAATGGAAATTGCATTGATCTCCAGCAAGTCTGCTCCTTTCCCCGTTCTTCTGTGTTGCTGTGTTACCCTCTCTTTTAATGGAATAAAAAGGAGAACAAAGCACATATAAGGGAGTTCCTGAAATTGAACAACGTTCTGAAACTCTTCCTCTCTCTGTCCGATGCAAACAGACACTAGTTCTACGTTGCTAGAACCAGGAGGTTTCTTGAACCAGAATTTGGTCTCTTTCTTTATGTTGCATGGCTATGATCATAGGTTATGGTATTGTTTTCTGGGAGAGGAAGGATGGGATTGGAAATGAGAAGGCAAAAAACTGGAATTGGTTTCTGGTTTAAGCTTTTTTTAGATTATTGTTAGGCTAGCAGGCAAAATGGAATTAAAACAACACTAGAGCAAAGAGGTGGTGGGTGGTCGCATCCTACGTTAGCACTCCAGAAGATCTCCCCAAGTCTTATAATCGGACCCCCAAAAGAGACTTTTTATAACTTTGCACTTGCCTCCATTTTGGCTTCTAGGGACTTAATTATGACAAGCTTTGCTGCTTCTAAGTTGACCAATTTTCTCTTTATCCTTTGTGACTTAAACGTATGAACTTGATGAAATTGTTTGGAACGTCATGAAGCCTTTAACTTCTATATATATTTGTAGTATGTTTTAAATTAATGATTTATCAAATAATTTAATTTAATTTATTATAATAAAGATATACAAGTTGTTACATAAATTGGAAAAGAGTGATTATATATATATGAATTAAAAATCAGTTGAAAACATTAATACAGTTGGTACGTCTTTCTCACCTCACTTCAGCTCATATTTCACAAACCAATCAAGCATCCAATACGTATATTTAAATTACTTTCACTATTTTCTTTTAGTTTCTTCGAAACTTGATTGACAATGCCTCGTTTGTTCCAAACTCGTTTCCTTGACAACAAAGTAACGAAGCAAAGAAGAAATTACTTGGTTTGGAATAACACCAATTTTCTATTCTTCGAATTCCATTCATTAAAAATGATTATAAAAAAAAAAAAAACTAGGAAGTAGGTATCATGTAAGATTTCCAAGTTCTAGATAGTTGACTTGCGTGGATCCTAGAAAGTAAATCAAAACCACCGAAAATGAACGTTATTAGTCCGGCTGCTAACCAAAGTATGAATGGGTGCGAGTAGCTGTTCTAACACTCCATATCAGTGGATCAGTGGATCAAGCAACATTTGTTTACAAGACTGAGCAGTAAACTTAATGAGAGTTACATAACTCCCATCTAATTTCATCCTCACATCTTGTATTAGGAGAATAATCTGGCATACAATCAATTATTGGTCTTATTCATCTCCCTGCTTGCAAACAAATAATTGCATTTTGGTGTTAGACAGGAATTGACCGCGTTAGAGCTGAAAAATATTGAGTCTTAAATAACGGTCCAAGAGCATGTCAGTTGTAAACAAATGTTCACCATCAATTCTTATCACCAAATATGGACAATTATAATTAATTTTAGGAATTCAAATTTTAAATTGTGTACACAATTAGAAAATTAAAATTATTTTCATTTTAACTTTCTTCTCAAAAAAAGAATAATGATTAAAGATATTTTAAATAAAGTTTATTACCTTTTAAAGAGAATCAAAAGGATATTATTATCTAATGTTGAATTAATAAAACTAACACAAAAATTAAATCTTAACAATTTTTATTTAGCACATATATGATAACTATAGTTGATATTATTATTATTATTGGTTTGTTAACCCCACCCGGTAATTATTCTTATTTTAAACATGATAACGATCTTACACTTTAGAGTTTGTTTGTCTCTATTAGGATTTTTTATATTTTAAAATTCAATAAAAATTGATTTGTTTAATTTTATGGTTTGCATTTGTTTCATATAGTTTTTATAACTTATGAAATTATAAAAATTAAATCTTATTTTCAGTTTAAAATAGAATCAATCATTAAAAAAATATAGTATTTGATTATTTAATGTTAATTATTAATAAAAAGTATGAATATTAGGATAATTTGGTTATTTAATTAATTTAAATCTTACAACTTTTAAAAATAATAATATTTTAAATTTCAGTAACTATTTAGTAAATTTATTTTAATATTGAAATATCTTAAATTACATAAATTTAAAATAATATTAGTATTAATTATTAAAATATATTAATTAATTAACAAATAAATTTTACTTACTTCATTATTATTTAAATAAAATTTAATGAAAATTGTACTAATATTTATTAACAAACATTGTATGTAAAATTAAAATAAAATATTTTATATAAAAATTTTATAAAATTAATTTATCTGTATTTTTATTTAATATTTAATTATTAATTGTCCACAAGTTGTAAAAATCATATATTAATATTTCCAAAATTGAAAAGATAAAATTTGACAATCAGCGAATTGCATTAACTGTTAGCTAATTCTACCAGCTGTTAGTTGATAGCGGATTAATGTATTTGATTTAAGAAACAGATAACATCAACTATTTATTTAAGAATTTAGTAAAATTAACTGTTTAGTATTAGCTGTTTATGTATAAAATGACTTATAATGGCATGATTAAAAAAAAGATTTATAAAGACATGAGTGTTATGAATATTCTCATAAGAATTTAGATAGAGTAAAAGAAATCAACGCCATCATTTAAAGTAAAGGTTTATAATAATCTAAGAATGGCTTCTAACTCTTATTAAACTAGAAGCAATATTATCACAAATAGTTGTTATCTCCCAAGTTCTCCGTTCTTTAATGCTTTCTTATGTAGAATTAACTTCAACATCTTCAAATACATCAAGAGGGATAAATTAAGGATCTTGATCGATGATGTTAAAAGTCAAATCGCCAATTGTGCTTATTTTAATATAGTTATGCAAT
>JANSVB020000137.1:5070807-5081046 GCA_025504935.2 Erythroxylum haughtii | reverse complement strand
CTTTGGACAAAGTACTAGCATGGAAATGAGGTGGGTAGCATATTTATTTTTTGATTTATAAGCTAAATATGAATTTTTGAAAAATAAAGAAAGCAAAAATTGAATTATTATTATTTTCGAATGATTATTTCGTTGATTTTGTAATAAATTAAGCAATTGCAAATTATGATTTCCGAAGGATTAAATGATTTTTGATAAATTGAGAAAATTTCTGAAATTTATTATTTTATGAATGATTTGGTAAATTATGAAAATTGTTCATTTATTGATTTTGAATGATTTGAGAAAATATAAATAATTGTTACATTTATTATGTTTGATTGTGTTAAATTGTTGAAATTTATAATTTATCAATAGTGATGAATTATGAAAATTGCACATTGAACTATGTGGAATTGTGACTTTATGTTGAAATATGACATGATTGAAAAATTGAATTTTCGAAATGTGCCTTTGGGCAATCCAAATTTTTTTAAGTTGATATGTGTTATGTGGGTTTGGTTAGGTCCCATAAGTTAGAGTCAGTGCACTATCTCATTTTTTTAAAAAAAGCTTCTCCCGCCTGCCCGCTAGTGGCATTGGAGTTCCGATTTCGGACTCCCTTAAGTTCACGGCTGCACAGGATTGCTATGCGGGACTGTGCAGTAAGTTCCGTTTGGACCGAAACCAAACCATTCTGAAGTGTTATGTAATTTTTGTTTTGTTTAAATCGTGATGCATTTATTATGTGAAACATTCATGTTTTTGGAAATTGTGCATGATTTGTGAAATTGAAATCGAAAAAAGTTTTGGAAAGTAAGTATAAATGATTTGAAAAGTTTAAGAAATAAGTTTTTTTTGAAAAATTTGCTAAATGACAATTGTTTTGAGAAATGATTTTGCTTATTTTTCAATTTATAAATGTGTTATCTACTGAGCCGTCGAGCTCACCCCCTTTATCATCCCTATCTCCAGGTATCGAGCGGGAGATCAGATGAAAAAGAATTAAGACTTTTGTTTGATTTCGCATGTCTTGCGTTTTGAGTATTTTTGGATTTTGATATTGATTTTAATTATGGCTTGAAATGCCATTAGCGATTTGTAAGCATTGAATTCTTAATGTATACGAATTATGGATTTTGTAGTGAATTTGATTTATTCTTGTAAACAATTTAGTTCGTGAGGTGTATGAATTATGAAGAATGTAAGAAATTGTATATGGGATTGATATTTATAGATTGTGTATGATTACAGTTTCTGGTTTGCGATTGTATATGACTTCGATTGGTTTGCGATTGGATTGGATTTGAGATATGGATAATGAGATGGTTTGTGTTGGCTGATTAAGAATTATTGAAGTGTTAGGGTTAGATGTGTGTTTGTTTATGTTGGAAATCCGGACAGGAGGTCCGATGCTGGTTGTTATGGTTGGATGTGATTATAGAAGTGTGTGATTTTGATTTGCAGTTTTTGGGGTTTTGCAAAATACAGCTGTTATGCTGCCCGATTTTCGATAAAATTGTAATTTTATGGCAAAGATAGAATAAGAATTCGAATAAGTTTTGTTAAAAATAAGAGTGAGATTTTGTTTGGTTAAAAGATGAATTTTTGGGATAGGTATGATTGTTTGAGAAAAATTTTATGAATTGAAACGTGCATGAGGATGAATTTCCAAAAAGGAGAATTGTATGGTCTCGTTGTGTTTTGAATGAGATTGATTAAGGATGAAAAGGAATAAATGTTATGAGAAAAAAAATTTATACCGATTTCGGAATTGGATTAGTAATAGGGTTTCCAACGCAAGAATTTTCGTTATCGGATGTCGGACATTTGTTTCGCTTCGATTGAATCGTTTCTTTGTTTGCTTAGATTTCTATTTCTTTTCCAATGCGATTCGTCAATTTTTGCTTTTGTTTCGCTTTCGCACTTTTTCCGTTCTTATGTTTTTTGATTTTCCGGTTGGGGTCCAGTTTCTAGATCGGGTCCCAACATTAAAGCTTTCCCACTTAAGTGATCTCCCCAAAATAATCTAATCATGCTTGTTTATCAAGAAAAAAATTTAGGAGCCTACACAGTATGAATGAGCTTGGTATTCACAATAGATACGGGACAGTTTAGGCACTTGATCACAACAACGTAATAATCGTAAAAGAGTCACATGAGCATTTCATATGCATTTTATTAAGCACATTGGATTGATTGAAATGCAAAATTGTGTACTCTTGAGTGAGAATGTTATGCTTGACGAATTATGCAAAGTTGTGAAATATATGTTATATGTATTGATGTGATGCATGAATTGAGTGAACCATCGATGATGGTTACCTCATTGAGTTCGCAAAACTCACCAAAATTACAACATTGACTTTTCAAAATCGAGGGAAGAATTTAGCTACTGAGGGACACTTTTACTTTTGAGAATAAGAAGAAATGACTCAAAGGTCGGTCAGATGGATATGGACAAATTAGATAAATTTTTTTGTGTATTTCCTCTTCATGTAACGCCTTTTGTATTAGGATATGATAATAGACACATTCGAATGATCTTGGAAAACTACCAATGTAGACATTCAGTTTTTAAGAAATGAAAAAAGGAAATTGTTTTAAATTATAATGTTTTTCTATATGATGTTTTATAAATAAATAAAAAGAGATGATGCCATGTTAAGTGAATGTTATAATTAATCGTAGCGTGTTGTTATCATAAGCTATGTACTAGAATGTCCTAAGGATGTTCCGGTATGTACCTTAGGGCAAGGGGACGCTACAAGTTTATTATTTGAAAATAATCTAGGAATTCATTTCATTGTATAGTGGTGTTGAGATACTAAAAAAAAGGATCTACACAAGGTATGTAACATCAACTTCTTTGCTTAAATGTGCTAATTGACAACAATTGATTGAATTTTTAATATTAGTAAATGAATTTAAAGAACGTTAATTGAAATCCTTTTAAAGTTCTTTTTCCTTTCATTATTAATGTATTCTTGCAAAACAATTACACTGTTGAAGTAAAATTGGAAATTATTGGTTCAATCCCAATTTTATAATTACGTTTCAATTTGCTTCAGTCAATCAATCAAAATTAAATAAATTAAAACCTATTTGTCTATATTCAAAATAAAAAATGATTATTTAAATTAATGTTAGACTAAACTAAAAAATGTAATAGTTAATGATCATAAAACTCATTTTTAATTATATGAAAATGTAATCCCTTAACAAAATTATTCTTATCTTATAACCAAGACTAAAAAAAGATTTTTAATAATTTTATCTATTAAAATTAACATTAAAATTATTTTTAGACATAATGACTATTTGTAGAATATAAAATATTTTTAATTTAATGATTTAATTCTTTTTAATTACAAAATTTAATCCAAGTATTAATAAGTTCAATGAATGCAACTCTACCCAATCTTTGAATCTACCATTATAGAATATTTTGGTTAGTATAAAATAATTTGGTAGCGATTTTTGTATTGTAAAATACCAAATCCAATCATAATTATTTTATTTAATTAAAAATGTAATAATTTTTAAATATAATAATACTGACATGAAGCACAAAATTTTATTAAATTAAAAATTCTAACTTAGTTTAATTTTTGAATAAACCAGATTGTTTTTATTTCGAGTATATTGAATTCACACTTGATGCTTCTCTATCTTTATTTATGTCTCTATCTCTCTTTCTCCCTCCTCTCTTCTCTTAGCTAAAGCAATTATAAAGCAGATAGCTTGAGTAATTTGTAATAACTTTTGGACACAATTGTCTTTATCCCTTAATTTCTGTCACTCAAACAAAACGTTTCTCATATGAACATTTTCAAAAACTACGAATTGAGTTCAATCTGTTAACCTAATCAGTTAATTACTAAACATGATTATCAGCGGTTAGATATAGTCAAACAACCGAATACCTTTCAATCTACCAAAAAATAGCATTAGTCATTTACCAAATAAGGCCAAAATATTCTTTTATTTTATATTATATGTTAATATATGATAAAATATATCAGATATTATATTTTTGATCCACAATAAAAGAGAACATTTCTGCGAATAGTCTAGTTGTCATTTTCAAACACCTTACATTATTTACTTGGAAACTCTTTGGACAACCGCTCACCACGGGTTGAACCACTTCTACAAGGCAAAAAATGAGGTAATAGTAACCAATGAGAAGAAAGTGTTACATATGTAGAGAAAGCATGATGGATTTTAAGGAATCAAACAACAAGATGTCAAGTCAGGAATTGTCATGTCCAAGCAACAAGCACTTAAACGATGTTGACTACTAGATATTCAAAAACCTGGAAAAAGACTGGTTGGACTTGGAGGAAGCCACGCTGCAAGCTGGCAATCTTGAAACAACTAACTAGATTACATGTAATAATCAGGACCTAAACCAACCAGGTTCCTTGAACGTATATTGTGGAGTTTTTATTTTTGACTAGTTCTCAAAACTTTTCTTGCCTTGCAAAGTTGCGATGGAGGTTTTTCCAGGGGTTTGAAAAGACCCGAGAGGACCACTCAGAAAATAGATAGACATGGGAAACGGAAATTCAGCATATATTTGCAACCTGTTAATTTTTAACCTCAATTATCCATGTCTTACAATTTACATCTATATACATATTTTAAGCTATGAGATCTAAACATACCAGAGATTTCCCCTATCAACTGAACATAACTTTTTTGTATGTTACGCTTTTGCTGATCATGGGAGTTACGCTTTGACAGATAATGTTTTCTGGCCCCATTAGCGCATTTATTACAGGTTTTAATCTCGGTGAGAATTATTCCAGATATTCAAGTATTAGAAATGTGAATATTAATAATTACTCAGGAAAAATTTTCATTTCATTCATAATTTATTTAAAATATACGATTGGCAGATTATTTATGCTCTTGCTATGGGGGTTGTGAAATTTAGGATATTTCCTTTAACTTTAACTATCAGTATTGAAAATTTCAACAATGTGCGAAAGTTGATCTAATAAATAAGTAGAGTCAAGCAATACTGTTACTTCAAATGGGTCACATCTTCATATGCAAGTAAAGCATATTAAAAAGACCTAATGTGTAAGCATGAAATTTGTGCAAATGCATATATATCGTAGGCTATGAAGCAACTTAGACAAAGGTTCATAAGATGTAATAAGTGAACAAATGACTTTGATTTCTTTGAATGGATAGATCATGAATACAATTATAAAAAAAAAGAAAGAAAAGAGCTGATTTGTAAAATCATGTCAAAAGTGGAAAATGTTAATAGGATTTTGAAGGATAAAGTCTTACATGCATGACACCATTAAAGTATTGTAAGATAAAATATATGAGAAAGTTAAGATATCTAAATATGTTGCTAATAAAATTAGGGTTAATTAAAAAAAATTCAAACCTTTACTAATTTTTTAATTATAGCCTGAACTTTAAAAAATAGTAATAAAATATTTAAACTTTCAATTTTTTTAATTCTAACTCAATGTTAATATTTCCGGTATTTTTGCTGATGTAGCAGTATCACAGGTGAATAGATGTTAATTAATCACGTACGTTAGTAGCGGTTAAGATTCAAAATATTGATTAATGAAACGACGTCGTTTAGTGACTTTAGTAGAAAATGTTGTTATGTTCAACTGATCTAAGCCTCTTTCTTCTTCAGTTTGCGGAACGTCTGGTACCTAATTTGCTCTCACTATCACCCCGTTCTTCAAAATCAATTAACCTAAATCTATTTGTGTTGCTTTGGGGGTATTCTGAATTGGATCTCTATAAAGAAGATTCTCTCATAAAGATGAAGCTTTCTGGGGTTTGCGATTGCCACGATTCTCAAAACAACACTGAGATTGAAAGCTTTGCTCGCTTCGCTATCCAAGAGCACAATAGAGAACAAGTCTTTCACATCTTGTTGTTTGGGTTCTGGTTTTGTTCCTTAGTTGATATGATATTATTTTCAGTGTTTCTTGCCTTATTGTTTATACTTTGCATGGTTATGGTGTGGGTTTCTGGGATTTAGTGTTGTGGTAGTGATTATCTTTATTAAGTAAATTTTACCGATCTGTAGTGTAAGTGCTTCTCTTTTTCATTCTTTAACCTGGAATTTTTCATGTTTTGATTCAAAATTTTAGCCTTGTGTAGTTTTATTAATGTCTCTTGATTTGTTTCAAACTCTTAATTTACTCACAAAGCTTTCTAATTTGGCACTAAAAGAGAAAGGTTTCAGTTGAGAGTCTTTAAAATATAATTGATCTCCTTATAATCAGAGTTTGATTTCATAATCATTATAATTAGTTTATAGGGGAATAGTTCTTAATTTAGAGATTCCAGCAGCCTATACATTCTATATGGAATGAAAGGGGGCATAGTGGATTATTTGATCATCAACAACAGGATGAGTTAAACCAACTAATGTAGGACAAAAATAGAGAACATAAATGCTGGAATTTCAAAATAAGGGCTGGAATTTTATAGAATGAAGTAAAACAAACAAATTCGAACAACCTATTCATTCTTCACAACATGGAAGGGTGTAAAGAGGATTACTTACCAATAAACAATAGAACGAGTTAATGAAACTGATGTAGGATGGTCAGAAGATAACTTATATGCTTATGGATTTTAAGAACAAGGGCTGGAATTTTATTTTAAAAAGCAATGTAAAGAGATAGGTCTAGGAATTAGTTCTAAGCTTTAGTTCTCGCCCATTCTTGTACGGCTTTAGGGGTTGCTTATTCTTTTACGAATATTTCCTATAAGAGTGATTCATAGATCGGGACTGATTCCTACAGCTTTCACTTTGTTTTACTTTGTTCTTAAAATAAGAGTCTCAACCTGATAAATCTATCTTTTATCCGTCTTACATCAGTATGTATTTTTAAACAAATGACTCATGAAATTGGGAAGTAAATAGAAGTGTTTATATTTTCCACTTGTGAACAAACTTTACCTGGACACTATTTGTTTTAAAGTTGTGCTACAAAACTTAATGTAATTTGCCAAAGTGCCTACTTTCTTTAACATGCCATGTCTTTTGCCCCTATTGAAAATTGTTGTTGTCATTCCCAAACTCAAAGTTTGAAGTTGCTTCTCAACTATAGATATATCGATAATCTAAACTGCTTTAAATATTGCCACTTGGTATGAAGTAGCTAGTGGTTTAGGTAAAAACAATAATCAAGGTCTATCCATGACCAGGAGGGACAGCAGTATCACAAACAATCCCAAATTCAAGAAAGTTGTTGTTCCTTTTATCTAGCAATGGTTAAATCACATTGTCCCCATTTGAACTATTAACGATCCTTATAGCTAAGGAAAAATGTTGACATTTTTATAGTGTCCCTACTTTAGTTCAATTTCTTTTCTTGATACGTTCTTTGTTATAAAACTTCATGTCATATTTCTAATGATTGCCCATTTTTGGACGTAGGTCATAGATAACTATGCCAAATTTGACCTGCTTCTGAAAGTAAGGACAGGATTCAAAGAAGGGAAATTTATGGTTGAAGCCCCTGGTATGAAAGGAAATTTCTACTTAAATTAGATGTTGTAGTATATCATAAATAAATAAATGGTTGTTACTCGAACCTACTCGTCTACCACTATCAAGGTATAGGTCAAAACTATAATGTTTCTGGTAGTATTGATGAAAAGGGTTTGTCCTTTATAGTATTCATATATGTAAATACATGTGATCACCTGAACGAAACATACTTCTCGAACATATCTTATGAAAGAGCCTGATTTGTTTCCAAATTCTATCTCATTTCACAATTTTTTTATAGATATTGTATCCCTTTTTTTCAAGTTGGATCTGAAAATTTTGTCAAGTTCAAGCTTAATCAAACCGAATACTTAAGCTCGAATCTGATCAAATCAGGTTTGGCCCATTAACTTCGATTTGGCTTTCACTTTTTGATGAAACTCTCAGAAGCTTAATGAGGGAAATTGGAAAAGTAGGGAAAAACAAAACTGGAAAAGCTTTACAACTATCATACCAAGTAATTGTTGGTAAATAATATATAAAGATTGTTCTTAGTTTCAAAGCACATAGTGTTTTATTTGGTCATCCCTTTTCCCCAGCAAATCCCTTTGATTAGTGTTTTAAAGTTCCAAAAGCCAAAACCTATGAATATGTTCAAACAAGATACCAAAAATTACAAATTAGTAGTAATTCGTTTGTACAAATATGAAGGCAACTGAAGAGTGGCAACTACTTATAACGGGATCTTCATGTAAGTGACCAAGCCAGGACTTTTTGATGTGTCAATTTCCTTGGCCTTCACGCCATCAGGAGGTGTACAACTAAAATGGTGTAGCAGACGTCCTAACATGGATGTCACCAAGTTGTGCACGAGGACACACCCACCTCCTTGCACCACCACACTCCTTACACAAGTGTATGCTCTTCCATAATAGCTCTAGTTGGCTTGTCTCTATGCGCTCCTTACTTGGCAAATGCCTCCTCGTCTATTGGGAACATCCAGTCAAGCTATGGAATGTGCTCTGCCATAGCCAATGATGCACCGTTACAATTGCCTTGAATTCCTGACCTTGCTCGTCCATTACTCCCTCTGATTATCGCTTTTAAAACGCCAACCTTGTTATGCTGTTGAATGCTACTGCTCCCAAGCACTTCTTCACCAACACTCTTCCCAAGGTTTTCTACATAAGCATTGAGTTTTAGAAACATATTCATCTTGTTGACTCCATATAAATCATGAAATACCCATCATAAGTAATAGTTTACATTTTAATACTTTACATCAATAAAATGTAAACTATTAATCAACATCATATGGATAGTAAATAGAAATTAATACAAAAAAATGAACGGTAATTAATCATCAGATTAAGAAGGCTCTAAACCAAGTTAAATAAAGTAATTAGGACATCCAATAAAGAAAGAAAAAAGCCTTCGTTTTGGTAATTTGACAATACCAAGATTGGTGCAATCATTGAAAATGGATTCAACCATGGCAATGACCTCATCTTCTCTTATAGGTCTTAAGGCCTCAAGTCTCTTTGGAGTAAAAAGCCCAAGAGTACACACCTTCCCCACCTTCACATAGTGAGGTCTATAATCAACCCATATAAGGTCCTGACCATCTCTGCTAAACTTCACCGCTGATCTACTCCTGTGCCTATCAGCCAACTGTTGATCATGTTCCCTTCAACACTTCCTTGGCTAACTCTGTGTTTGAAACTATCATGTTTAGGGTTGAACTGAACCAAACTGACAATATCTACCATTAAACCTTTGGCTGCAGGGAAATGACTAGAACGAAGAAGACGACAATGAAGATAATGAAAGATGTGAGTTTCTCTCTGTTAGGAGTTGTTTTTCATATTGCTCAAGCACTTGCAAACTGAAAAAGAAAGGGAGTTAGGTCACTAAGAAAAACAACGTCGTCTACTAAAGTCACTAAATAATGTCATTTAATTAATTAGAGTTTTGAATGTTAACCACTACTGATGTGTCGGATTAATTAACATCCCTTTACACATGACATTACCACCTCCACAAAGATAATAAACACGATTAATTAACATCCCTTTACACATGACATTACCACCTCCACAAAGATAATAAACACGCTAACGTCAAGCTAAGAAAAAAAAATTGAAAATATGAACATTTTATTGCTACTATTTAAAATTTGGCCTATAACTAAAAAATTGATAAAATTTTAAGTTTTTTTAATTAACCCCATAAAATTATGATGCAAAAATGATGTTGGTAGAGGACAGGGAGAAGTTTAAGCAAGGCTATTGGTGTATACACTTATTTTAAATTATTATTAAACATGTCTATAAATATGTAATTTGGTATAATTTTTAATATGATTTTCCTAGAAAATTAAAGTCATGTATGAATAATGTGCTCATAGAGTTACAATATCTCGTAGGACATAATAAGTTCACATTTACAGTCTTAAGTAAGCCTTAGGTTTTATTTGGTTTGAGGGTTAATAATGGGATAGGATGGAACATAACACACTTCTATCGTTTATTTGAAGGTTTCATAATAGAATGGAATGGACTGGGATGGAAGCGGAGAGTTTCATAATAGAATGGAATGGACTGAGATGGAAGCGGAAAATTTTATGTTACGTTCCATTCCATCTTAAACAGTGAAAATAAGAAACCTCCAATTCGGAGGGTTTAAGATAGAACGTAAACTAATAAATATATACTACTTAATATACCCTTAATAATTCTTCTTAATATCAACTCTGACTAAATCATAAT
>JANSVB020000137.1:5012978-5023745 GCA_025504935.2 Erythroxylum haughtii | reverse complement strand
TTAATTGAAAATGTTTATGAATGAATGTGGGCCCAATTTGAGTATCGATTTCCGCATATTGTGTTATTGATTTCAAACAAAAATTTATGTGAACTTTTTAAAGATTGAGTGCTTTAGCACACCATCCTCGCGGGGCACGGACTCGGATATCACCATCGATGTCGGGTTTGGGTCATCGCGGGAGTGGGGTGCTACAGGAGTAGTTGTGTTGTATGGAATAATTGGTTTGACAAACAATCATCTCCTTTGGAACTAATGAGGAATTTGATGGTTAATGGTTTGTTTGGAGAACTGTTTGGTTAATTGTGGTTTAAGAATTTTGGGAGTGCACAGTTTAGCGTAAAAATGTTTTAAAATAGTAAAATAGCTCTAATTTAGTTAATTAGGTTGTCGAAGCCTTTAAAATTAATTCTAATTCACTAACTTCTTATCCTAGTGATAGAACCAAGTTGAATCCCAAGAGAACTAAAAACTAATTTCTTAATTTCAATTGTCAAAACAAGTTGAGGGTTTATGATTAATTAACTAACGAATTAAAATTAACAAAGAATCAAAGTAAATAAACTAAATATAAAAGAGTAAGAAATTCAATGGTCTATAAATCTGATTCAAAGAAAATGTCTCATCCAATTGTAATATTGATTATTGGTCCTAAAATACTAAATTTTACAATTCAAGCATTTAGTTTGAAACTTGTTAGGATAGTCACAACAAGTCTCAAAATTTTCTAAATTAATTGGTTCAGACAAACCATTCAAACAAAACTTACCACAAATTGATTGAATATGATAGCATTTTATATCAATTAAATGATGTCAATAAGCTTAGTGAAAAAAACTAAACCCCAAAGTAAATAATTGTGACAGTTATAACTTTTTAATTTAATTTTCTTACTTCTTGTAAGTTAAATATGCAATTTCATAAATAAATTAATGACTACTTGCACTAACGCTTTATGACAATTGCAAATCATTAAATTCACGGATAACTATATAATAATCAACATCAAATTAATTTACCATATTAATTAATATTAATTATTCATGAAATAAAAGAACACAAAACAAGAAATACTTGCATTAGAACATGAATTTAAGTTTAAAACAAAACCTCACAAAGTTACAACTAGAGTTTTGAATCCCCTAAAATAAGAATATTTGGATTTAGCTACACATAGCTTTAGTAACAACACCAAAAAAAGAAAAAAAGATGAAATACTGAGAGGAAACCACAAAGAAACAAAAATAGAATGATGTGTAGATGTGTAGAAGTGTTGAATGTGTTTTCCCTTCTTTTTCTACTAAAACCTAACCTCCCTTTATCTTGCCAAGATCCCATCTAAACAAATCCAAATCCCTATATAATAAGGATGAAAATAAGTTTCCTAATTGAATTCAAACTCTTAGATTGAATCTAGCATTAGGCATAATCTCACCTTATCCATTGCAGTAATTTGTTATCTTTTTCCAAAATTTGTGATTTTGACCAATAACGCTTCAATTTAATGCAATCTCTACTTATCACCTCCTAAAACAAAACAAACATTAAATTTTCCATTTAAGCACTAAAATTAAACCAAACTAAAAGAGATGGGTCCAATTAACTTAATCAAATAATATCTTTTCAAGTTCTCCCACACTAGACTCGTTCTTATCCTCAAGCATATATCAATTCAATACATTAATCATCCTAATACCAACCTCTCATCTTCTTTCATGTTATCTAGAAATATCCCAAAAGCTAATACATATTAAAGATTTAGGATAAAATAACAATAAAGAGAACAAGCATTCATGAGACATATTTTTAGAATTAAAATATAACATGTCATTAGTTCTATCAAAATCAAATAAAATAAGACTTGATAAGCTCTCATAGATTTCACTCTATACACTCAA
Source organism: Erythroxylum haughtii (assembly GCA_025504935.2). NCBI lineage: Eukaryota > Viridiplantae > Streptophyta > Magnoliopsida > Malpighiales > Erythroxylaceae > Erythroxylum > Erythroxylum haughtii. The sequence goes on along the minus strand of JANSVB020000137.1, from coordinate 5,021,847 downwards.
AGTGTTTAAGGTTCATTAAGCTCTCAAATCAAAACATAGCGAGTTGTTTATAAGCTTGCTCATGAATCATATCTCCAACACTAATAAAATGAACTTGGTGCATAAATAAAATGGATTTGATAAGGGTTGTAACGTGGCTTAAATAAGGTATGACAAACATAAGTTTTAAGGTTAAATAAATTAAAGGAAATCATTCAAAATTATCCACATAAGTTTTAATTCACTTCAATCCAAAACTCACTTGATTCAAATGACGTCCTTTTCAATCACTTCATCATGTTTTTATTTTATTTTATTTTATTTTTTCATAATCTTCATTCTTTTTTTAACAAGAATGTCATATTTCTTTCTTTTTTCCTTATAATTCTCCCCCATTCTATGAAAAAATGAAAAATCAAAACAATGCAACTTAAATAAGCTAATTTACTTTTCATGGAAATAGTCAAATCCTATGCAAATAAACTTGATACAATTCCTTTAATTTAGGGGCTCAAAATTATTAAGGACATCAACAAAAAGAAGGATAAGAGTGGCATATGATAAGGTTAGTATTCAAGAAAGAAATATCAAAGCTCAATTTGGTTTTCTAGGAGTAAAAATTAGGGTAGGCATTTCTAGTTCGAAAATGGTTATCCTAATTACCTTTATCATCTCAACATATATTCAAGAGCAAGTTCTAGCAAAAAAAGCTATGTTTGATAAAAAAACAATAAAAAGAAATATATGAGCACAAATGTGAAGATTGCTCTTAGGTTCAAAAGCTCATATTGGTGTCAAAATGCGTCAAGTCTTGCATACTTTAATCCAACATAACCAATGAGATACTTAAGGTAATTTAATGAAAAACATTAATTGTATTTGTCACTCTTATTCATTATAACTCCAAACAAAGATGTATCCTAATTTAGGGCTTATTTTTAAACAACAATTAGAAAATTATAAGGCTATCATGAGGAATAATCGACGTCTGAATTATAATGTTCATGAGTTCAAACACAAATTACAAAGTTTATCATAGTATATACTCTTTCTTCCCTACACCTAAATCATAAATTGTCTTTAATGTATGCACAAGATGTGCACATGTCACAAAATAATCAATATAAAATAAAACAAAAAGTGAAAGACTATCCTGAGTTATGAGCATCTGAAATGAGAAGTACCATGGTGTCAATGTACATTGAGATATTAGCCCATGAATTATAGAAAAGCATCCAAATTCCTCTCCAGTTTAGTGGTTTCACATTTTAACCTCTCCAATCGAAAATGATGATTATGTTGAATTTGAAGAACCAGAAGATGCAGAGGTTGTGAACCATCATGATCATCTTGTTAATTTGAAGATGAATCTCTTTGGGGGGATCACATGGTATAAAACAAATGTTCTCCTTTATTGCTCAAGCAATCACATCGTGCTTAAACAATCCCTATCCAATAGCTCCATCTCATAGGCCTCATTAATATGTCGAGTTTGAGAGCGACACTGTTGTTTTCTTTCTTTGGAGTTAAAAGTGGTTCGACTCAGCTAGTGACAAGATAGATGCATTTTAGCTATCCAAGCATGCTTCCTATTGGTAATTGTGTAGGTCCAGTGTTAGATTGATTTTGTATAGTTGGATTCACCTTTTGATTAGTATCTTTTGATCGTCCTATAATTATGATAATCATAAATGACAAAACTAATCCTAAAGTAACTAAAACAACCAATGAATAACTAAAATTAAAATTAAAATGAAAGGAATGAAAATTATTTAATAAAAATTAAGTAAAAAATGGAAAATAAATATGACATTATTACAATACTAGTGAAGAGTTAGATTCCTTGGTGCGTCGGTGGGCTTGGTGGACAAATAGGTTGCTTGTTATGCCTGTGGTGCAATTAGTATGCTTGCATGTATATGTTTGTTTGTATGGGAAACTTGGTGTGGTGCGCTATGGACGTTGGCTGTTGGCTGTGCTACAGAAGATACTGAACATGAGCTGTGTTGGTGTGGTTGTGTGATTGTGTCAACTAGGTCCTAGGAGCTACTTGGTGGTGCGCTAAAACCATGGTTATGAAATTCGTATTATACTTCCCACACCAACTGTACCAGCTAGAAAACGATACAAAAATGAGTGCTTTGATATCGTTGTGTACCGGTTTGTACTGACCTGTTTTGGTTGGTACCTACTCTTCTTCATTTTCTTTTTCTCTCTCACAAAATCACACTGTCACTCTCTCTTTTATACAAAAAATCAAATTAATCTAAAACCCCCCTCCCTCTCATATACCCACACCTGACGTTGCTCTTCTTCTTCCTCTCATTATTTTCTCTCTCACACACTCTCTCTCTCTCTCTTCTTCACCATCGCTAGTCACCACCACTCCTTCTCTAGGAGTCTGGCGAAATCACCACACCCCTAGCAACAGCCCGACATCACCATTAGCCCACCACCGCCCAATGCCAGATCTGAATTTTGAAATAGATCCAGATCTAGATCTAAACCTAACTTGACTCGACATTGAATTGATTTCAGATTTTTTGGGTGTGTTTTTTGCTCTTAAATTTGAAAAACAAATTCACTGTATTTGTTGTTTGTGTATGTTTTGTGATAGGAATTGTTGAAAATTATTGGTATGTTTTGTGATGAAAATTGGTGGAAATTATTGGAATAAAAATTGTTGGAAGTTATTGGAAATGAAAATTGTTTATGTATGTTTTTGTAATTGTTGAATTGAAATTGTTGGAAATGAATTTGTGATGGTTGAATTTGTTAGTTGTTGGAAAGGCAATTGTTGGAAATTTGGAAATAGAAATTGTTTATGTATGTGTTATGATGTTTGAAACTTTGAATTGAAATTGTTCAAAATTGTTGGAAATAGAATTGGTCAAAATTATTGGGAATGGAAAATGATGAAAATGTAAATTATTTATGTATGTTTTGTAATGGTTGAATTGAAATTGTTGGAAATTGTTGAAATTAAGAAATAAAAATTGTTAGAAATTGTTGAAAATGGAAATTATTTATGTATATTTCATTATTTTTTGAATTGTGCATTTGTGATGGTTGAAATTGTTAGTTGATATAAATGAAATTGTTGGTTGTTAGAAATGAAATTGTTGAAAATTTGGAAATGAAAATTGTTTATGTATGTTTTGTGATGTTTGAAAATTTGAATTGAATTTATTCAAAATTATTGAAAATAGAATTGTTGAAAATTATTGGGAATGGAAAATGTTAGAAATGGAAATTGTTTATGTATGTTTTGCAATAGTTGAATTGAAATTGTTGAAAAATGTTAGAAATGAAATTGTTGGAAATTGTTGAAATTAAGAAATGAAATTTGTTATAAATTGTTGAAAATGCAAATTGTTTATGTATATTTCATTATTTAGTGAATTGTGAATTTGTGATGGTTGAAATTGTTGAAATTGTTGGTTATTAGAAATGAAATTGTTGGTTATTAGAAATGAAATTGTTGGCTATTGGAAATGAAATTGTTGGTTGTCATAAATGAAATTGTTAGTTATTGGAAATAAAATTGTTGGTTGTTAGAAATGAAATTATTTGAAATTTAGAAATGGAAATTGTTTATCTATGTTTTGTGATGTTTGAAACTTTCAATTGAAATTGTTCATAATTGTTGGAAATGAAATTGTTGAAAATTATTGGGAATGAAAAATGTTGGAAATGGAAATTGTTTATGTATGTTTTATAATGGTTGAATTGAAATTGATGGAAAATGTTAGAAATGAAATTTGTTATAAATTGTTAAAAATGGAAATTATTTATGTATATTTCATTATTTTATGAATTGTGAATTTGTGATGGTTGAAATTGTTGGTTGTTGGAAATGAAATTGTTTATGTATGTTTTGTGATTATGTAAATCATGCCCATTAACTTGATCTTCATCTTTGAAACTTTGAATTGAAATTGTTCGAAATTAGATTGTTGGAAATGAAAATTGTTTATGTATGTTTTATGTAATTATAATTGTTAAATAACTGAATTGTTAGTTTTTGACTTATGGTGAATTGTGTTCGATGAAATTGAATTGTATATAATGTATGAGTTATATTATATAAGATGGACATGCGTATTGTGTAATAAAATTATGTGTTCTTTATTTTGATATATGCATTCATTTATTTTTACAAGTAAATGGAAGGAATTTCAAGTACTCCTGATCAAACCACTTTAGAAAGATACAATGATCCAACTTGGGCTTATGCTGCATTAGTTCCTGGTATGAGAAGCCATACTATATGCTTCTTTTGTAACAAACATTTGAAAGGTAGAGGAATGATTCGATTAAAGAAGCATTTAACTTGGGTTAAAGGAGATGTGGAACCTTGTAAAAAAGTAAGTCATGATGTGAAGTGATAGATGAAAACTTTGCTTGAAGAATATCAGCATAAGAAAGATAGAAGGGAAATATTAAATTTTGAAATTAGTAATGGAACTTCATTTGCTGGTTTTCGTGATGATTGTGGAAATGTTGAAGGTGGTAGTGATAGTACTAGTGTTAGTGCTAGTGTTCCATCCCAAGCCTAACAAGAAGATAATGTTACACTTGCACTTGATGCTAGGAAAAGAAGAAGGCAAGTGACTAGTTTTTTTTTGCACTATGAACAACTCCTAGAGCCTAACTTTCAATTCGTAGTACAATGCAATCAAGAGAAGCAGCTTATAATGTCGATATGGCAGTAGCTAGATGGTGGTATGATACAAGTTCATCATTTAATACTTCTTAGTCTTATTATTATCAACCTATTATGGATGCAATAACCTCTTATAGTCTGGGATACAAAAGTCTTTCGATTGATGACTTAAGAGGTAAATTTTTGAGTTCTTCTTTTTCTAAAATTAGAAGTTATTTGGCATAAAGAAGAGTGAATTGGGCTACTTATAGATGTTCAATCATGTGTGATGGTTGGACAAATAGGAGACAAGAGCCTATTATTAATTTTTTAGTTTATTCTATAAATGACTCTATGTTTTTGAAATCAATTGATGCATATGGCCTTATTAGGAATACTGAGACTTTTTTTTTGAGATATTTAATGAAGTTGTGAATGAAGTAAGGCTAGAAAATATTATTCAGCTTATTACTGACAATGATTCTGCTTATAAAGCGGCAGGAAAAAGGTTGCAGAATAAGTATAATTCTCTTTTTTTGGATTCCTTGTGTTGCATATTGCATTGACCTAATGATAGAGAATATTGAGAATTTTAGGTATTTTCCTATTATTGATGAGACTATTTAGAAAGCTAAAGAGGTGTCTAAGTTCATTTATAATCATGCATAGGTATTGAATTTAATAAGAAAGGAATTTACCAATGGTATGAATTTGTGTCATCATGTTGTGATAAGATTTGCAACAAATTTCTTATCACTTCAATCTTTTGTTACGGTGAAGAAAGAGTTGACACAAATATTTACAAGTGATAAGTAGATTGCATCTCAGTATGCTAGGTTTAATGTTGAGTGGAGGTTTGTAAAATTATACTAGAAGAGAGAGAATTTTGGTCTCAATGCCAATTTGTTATCTGAGTTTGTAAGCCATTGGTAAGGGTACTTTACTTAGCTAATAGTGAAGAAAAGCCAACAATAAGTTTTTTTTATGCCATTGAGAGAGCGATGGAAGCAATCAAGGACAATTTGAAACATAGGCCTTCTTTGTACACACTATATCTTTCAATCATTGATGAGAGAAGGGAAATACAACTTTCTTCTCTATTGTTTGCAATTGGGGTATTTTTAAATCCTAGTTTCTATTTTAGATTGGATTTTACTAAGCAAGCTAAAGTTAATAGAGGAATGTTTTTAACTATTACAACAATTGTTGGCATTGACGTGATGCAAGATCTATCAAGCTCACAAATGGAGCTTTATAAGTTGTCTTATGGGAATTTTGGAATGCCGATTACTATTCGACAAAGAAGAAAACTTTCTCTAGGTATTAGTTGTTTCATATTTCTTATTTGTTGAAAATTGATTATTACTTTATTTTGTTTGTAATACTACTTTGTTATTTTACGACTTACAATTTCTTTGTGGGATCAATTTGAAAATGGTGTTCCAGAATTGAAAAGTTTGCAATTCGAATTTTAAGTCAATGCATGAGTGTAATATGCTGTGAACGAAATTAGAGCACATTTGAATTTATCCATTCTAAGAAAAGGAATAGATTGGAGCATAAGAGGTTGAATGACTTGATTTTTGTTCGTTACAATTTAAAGCTTCGGGAAAGGTATGTTATTATCATTATTAATTTCGGTATAATTTCTTATAATTTTCTAATAATTAAATTTTATTGTTTACTAGGAGTCTTAATAGTATAAGTAGTTCAACTAATCCAATTTCCATTAATAATATCGAACTTTTGGCATATTGGGTTTCTAAAGAACCGTATTTAATAGATGTCAATGACTTGAAAGATAATCTTGGATAGCAAAGCATTGACATGTCATTTGGTGCATTACATTTGAATGATAATGATGATGAATCTCCTCTTAATGATGAGGATGTTGTACCAAATGATAACTGAGGTTAGTACATTTATAGCAAGTATCCTCCCATAGACAATTGAATTTCGTTCTAGGATTTTGTTTTTCCTCTTCTTTTAATTTTACTTATATTTGATGTAGCTGTTAAATTCTATATATGTAATGTAATTGTAAATGTTTTTGTTTCAAGTTTAACTTCTACTTGATTGTTTCCTTATCACGAACTCTTATTGTAAATTATAATAGTTTGAGAGTTAAGGATATTTATTTATTTTTATTGGATGTTTTGATGTAATTATTATTTATTATATGACAAAATTGTATTATTGTAATATTTTAAATACTTTATATTATTCTTAATTTTATAATTATATGATAATTGTCTTTTTTATATTAATTGTGGTTATTATTTATATGAAATATTTAAAAATTATTTTTATTTCATATTAATTGCGATTATTAGTTATTATTATGATTTTTGGAGACAAGGTTGATATAAACTTATAAAGTATATAGTATAACTGTACAATATACCAATAGACTATTTTGTAAATTTTAAAAGAATTAAGGGACTATTTTATAAATTTAAAAAATTACCTGAAATGGTACCCGATATTGATCAATACTGATACAGTACCATACCAAAACCCAATTCGGTACCAAGTCCGGCACGATATTCACAACTTTGGTTTATTTTCTAGTCATCCCTTATGACGTGACTGTCCATGCTTCTAAAAAATATTAATTTAGAGAAATTTAATTATAAAAATGGACTGATTTAGAACTTTTTACAGAGTATAAAGACTTTCTATAAGATTTTTAAATTAAAAGGGGTTTTATTAGAATTAGTGAAATCTCATAGGATGTTGATGTTCTTTACATTATAATTTATTTTAATATTTTACAAATTTAAGTTCATTATTTTAAACATTTGAAGTTTAAATTTAATAACTTGAATTTATGATCATTCATTTCTTTCCTTTGAATTAAAGATATAAATAAAGCACACTTCCTTTCAAAGCAAAATTTACTAAATTTTTTCAAAAAAGATAAAAGTAAAAGTTAAAAATAAAGAATCAATAAAAGATATTGAAGTAATTTTTTCTTAAGAGAAGTTTGTCTCTTTATTATTTCTAATTTATATCTTTTCTCTTTTCTTCTTTAACAAAATCCTCACTTTCTTAGAAACCCAAAAATCTATTTCTTTCTCTTCACATTATGCTCCTTAAGTACTACTTGTCATCTCTACCATGATTCAAGAATTACATGTATAACGACTCTCTTACACTTTATGATTATCTTGGGCTTGTGATATTTTAGATATTATATCTGGATACGTGGGGTTCTCTAGTGATTTTTTGTCTAATGATGGTCACTTGCATTAGATTTGGCTTATTTTAATAAATATAGTAGTTGTGTTATTTCTTATCATCATTTATCATATGTAAGAACAAAACATGATAATCCTTTTATCTCTTAGGTAAAGTTTTTGTTGAACTTCCCACCTAATAGTTTGTTATCATGTTGTGTTCATAGTAAACTAATCGACAATACATTACCAACACCGAAGCGTTTGAGGGTGTAGTCTTTATCTAAGTATGATAATCAAATAAGATTTTCCAATTCAATCATTAATTTGATATAATTTTAATATAAAAATTTTCATTTAATTTTAATTTCATATTGTAGTTTAAAGTTGCAACATTTCTTATTTTTATCCCTCTTCTTTGTTACTACTATTTGTAAACAATTTTAAATAAGTACTAGTGTAGGATCAAACTATTATTCTTGCTATTAGGACTTATATTAAGACTTATTAATTGTTTTAGTTTCCTTGTTTTTAGTATAAAATTGATTATATAAATAAGATTATCATAGCAGTGAAAATATTAATCATTTAGGTTTTGAAAATTTATATTTAAAGTAAGTTATGCAATCTATAATTCAGACATATTATTTATTGTCCAAAAAGAATTTAGTCTTTGAACCATATTGTAATGAATTTTAATACCAGAAATAACGTCTTTACTATGTAGAGGTAAGGCTGCATACTATCAAACCTCTTCAGACCCTGCGTTAGTGTAGGATTTCAATTGGGTGCTATTGATGATGAAGAAGAAATGGATATTATTATATCAGTGTAGTTCTAGAAATTTAATTTTAAAATCTCTAACATTTGGAAAAGTTCTAAAGATTTCAAAATACCTAAACTACACCAAATTGTGTACAACTATAAATTAAGTAATGGATCATGATATTGGGAAAATAACTTATTATCAATTAATAGTGGAAATAAGGAGAGCAACTCTTAGACTCTGGGAGTGATTTAGTTTCTTATTTGTGTTTTTCACTAAATTCCAGCAATTCTAACCTAA
>JANSVB020000137.1:4995753-5009727 GCA_025504935.2 Erythroxylum haughtii | reverse complement strand
GACGAGTGAACAACAATAATGCTCTTAATTAGATGTGCTTAATAATAGCCTGTGCACATAAATCGTGGTGGTTTATAATTCTTAGAAAGAAATAACAAGATGGTAAAAAGGCGGCATTCATATCCAAGCAACTAGTATTCTTGAAGAAGGAAGTAAAGATATCATACATGCTCCCAACAGCCAGGAGCTAATCTTATTTAGCATACATAGGTTTAATCAATCACAAGTCATGTTGCCCTTTGGTCCTGCAAAATCCACACCCTCCAACTACCTTCCTGAGTTTGTTTTATTCCAGACTAAACACATAACACAGACAACAACATAGCCATTGAAGGAATATAAAACATATCACACAGACACTGAGTCTTACAGAAACTTCAACAACATCAGAGGCCCCGGCTCTATGCTCTTTCTCAGTTATCTGCAGTGTTATTGTAGAAACAAGAATTAGGTAAAAGATCTACACTCAAAAATGATGGTCAGGATTTAGAATACTCACCCTGTAGAGATCTTGAACTTGGTGTGGAGAAGTCGGATGAAGTCATGGGAATGGATATGGAGAGCTGGGTTGTTGAGAATGAGGTCTGATTGGACCTATCATCTTCAAGGCTCGACCATGAATCCCGAGTTTTTGGCCACTCATCAAAGAAGGGTCGAAGAGGCTGACCATCTTGCCTCACAGTCACAGGCTCCCCGGTTGCAAATTCAGCACCCAAAAATGAACGCTGGTTATAACCACCTTGCACTTCCGGCGTTGAGTTGTCAGTTGATTTCGACACTGGCAAACATGAAACCCTGGACTGCATCAGAGGCCATGCTTTTTCTAGCTGCGACTCCATATGGAGACCTTTGTTGCTTCCTGAACCTCCCGAGAAGAAGCTATGTTCACCAACCCCATGCTTAAGACCTTGAACATACCTGTTCTCCAGTAATTGACCATATTGTTTCAATACCAAGCCTCAATCACATATCAGAGGAGTAGAATGGAAGCTACAGAAGTAAAATTCTAAACAGCTTTCTCAACAAAATCAAGGAGGAGATGAGAACTGCCACCAAATAAGGTGTCAGCAATTATGACAAAATTTGATAAATTGAACCACTTTTTTTTTTGACATTATGAAACTGCAACACTTTTATACTCCCACACATCTTCCAATGACTGTCTGATGTATCTACATCAGACTTCCAACCTTTTCAATCCACATTCAGAGTAATACGCAGAGGAGTTATTATTGTCAGAATACATTCAATACACCTCAGGATTGCGCCCCCAGAGAAATAAATAAATCCCTACACAATCTCCAGGTGCTGCAACTCTCTCTTCAAATCAAAGAAATGTTATATTTCTCCAGATAAAACATGGAAACATATGTTTTTATCAGCTAAACTGGTAAAAGGATAAGTAACTACGCATTTTGATGCCTAATAGGATAATAACTTTGCAATTTATTATTTATAATGTACAGGATTGTGAAAGAAACATGTAGGCAATTGGAAGTCCATTTTCCTCCAACCATTTAAGAGTTGGATTATGTAGTGAACACACGGTAAAGCGTAGAAGCCATACACATGACAACATTGTTGGACCTAGTTTTTCTTTCCTGGGGCTTGTCTACTGCACAAAAATCTAAGAGACATGGAATCAAAAGGAAGCACAGAGGATATTATAACCTTTTGAAGACAGTTCAAAGCACCAAAAATAATGCCACTAGTTGACATATAATAAACACTTTAGAAAGCTTGTCAGGAAAGGAAATTTATCAGCAAAAGCAAAGTAAACAAGCAGGGCCCGGAAAAGACTGTAAAAGGCTCTGTGAACACAATGCATTCTGATGACAACTACCATAGACATCAGGGCCCAGAAACCTGAACCAAGGAGAAAACTAAAAGCAACATCCCCTTCCCTGTATTGCAGATAACCGATGGACCAATCAACAAACAGATTTGGAAACAATCAAAAAGGTGAAATGAGGCCTCTACAATGTTATTTCACCAATCAACTTCAGGCAAAAAGGATAGGATAGAAATGGAATGCATTAAGTTAGAGTATGGTTACACACGCGTGCATATCTTAAGTTTCTGTACAAAGGAATCCATTTTTATTGTAGTCTTTCAGACATAGCCTGAGATGTGATATAATTATTTTAATAGTATTTACTAGAAACTGACAGTTTACTTTCTATCAACAGTCCCGACAGTCAAGGAACTAAAATATCTGCAACCTCCACGCTAAACTTTTTGGTGCAATACATGATATTGCACCCATTGACAAGCTGGAGTTCAATTCTAATGGCAGTCAGACGATTGTTTGTAAGGAGAAAAGCTTATGCATAGTACCAGACTAAAAGACATCGACTGACAAACAAATAAGCATGGCTTTTGACAGGTTTTGTATATCTCTCAACTCCTGGAGACAGAAGGGCCCACAATCAGAGCTTAACAGAAATTTGAGAAATTTTACAATATTTCACAATCAAATTTTACTTCGTGGAAGAGAAATTTGCCCACCATAGGAAGACCCCAAATATGCTCTAATTAATACAATAAAAAGATATTTCAAATAGCAAATACATCAGGTTTTTATACTAGTAGAATGACATGAAGTTGCAGGACAGCATTTGCCCGCAATTAACAGCAAAATAAGCGTTACCTGCTTGGTATTGCATAAGGGATGGAGTCCATCTGATAATGGGATTGGTTAGTTCCAGCGCCAGCACCCTGAAAGTCGTGTAATGGAAGGTTCTGAAAGTTTCTGGTTCCACTGTTGCTATCAGTGATAGTCAGTGATGACGATTGCGTCACAGTGTGTGATTCCACAGGCTTTCTTGAACGGTTGCGGCCACGGTGCATGTGGCGCTCACAATACTTTGAGTCCGGATAGGCATCTTTTGAACACCTCCATTTTTTGCCATCAGTTCTCCTGCATCTCCCTGGTTCTGGATCCACTTTCTTTCCATACAAGGAGTAATAACCCACTGAAACATTAGGCTCAAAATGAGACACACAAACATAAAAGATCTCTGTTTGATTATGAAGAGCATGGCAGGCATAGAATAGATTTTATTTAATATACAGATCAGGGACAGTGAGAACATGAGAGTTCACTATTCTATGAAAGATCCTAACGAATCCACAATGTCAGTGTGGCATAGACAAAGTATAGCGGAAATCACAAAGGCACTTCATCACCAAGTTTATAAACAAGATCATGTGGGTCACCAAAGAAATACTAAATAAAAAGAAATCAAATCCCCTGGACAGACAAATCTTCTCATATAAACAATCATAAAATCCAAAAAGGAAAAGATTGAAAAATACAACGGTTATGTGCTTGTATCAAAATACAAAAGTAGGCGAAAATATTCAATTTCAAAGATTTTTCCAGAATTGTTAACGAACATGAGACCTCGTTTAATTGATGCAGTAAGGCCTAACCCACCAACAAAAACGGAATCTTGTGTTCGAAGCCGACCAAATTTGTGACATAAAAGACTATTTCCAGACTATTTCTTTCAGATTGAAAAGGCATTAAAAACTTAAAACTGTATCCCTTAAATTGAAAACTTTTGGAAGAAAAGTTCAAAAAGTATGCAAAACCTAATAAGAAACAAAAGCCAAGGGAGGAGAAAATAATGAAATCACACAAAATGGCCATCAAACTAAAGAAAGGAAAAGTAATCATAGAACATAAACGCAGATTTGTTGGAAAATACGGAGATACGGTGGAGTTAAACAAGATTCACAAATTTAAACAGCGTAAATGAGGAAAAAATTAAAAAAAAAATCTCAACCAACACCACAGAGCACATGCCCAAGAAAATGAAATGTACACACTATATATATACACTATACCAGTGGGATGGTTGAAGAATCTATTAGAAATGGACTCAAAACTCTTCTGAACGGGGAGAAGAAGTTCAGGTGGCACAGGGAGACCCGCAATCATGTACTTAAAGATCAAAGCTTGGTGTTCCAGTTCTTGCCACTGTGATACTGTAAATGGAGACCTCATTGCCATTACCCCTATGCCATCAGCCATTTCAGTTCCTTGCCACAAGTCCCCCAGTATCAGCGCTTTTCATCTCATCCGCCGTCACCCACCCCAACTTTGGACTAAGACTTAAAAACCGCTGAGCAGTACTGCTTCTTCAGACCCAGAAGCTTAAACGTGAGCCTGGGCAGAGAAAAGGCACATGGGACGCAGATCAGGCTGTGCCTCAACCATAAGCATGTGTATTATATATGTATGAGTGTGTGTCACCGTCTCAGTGCCTGTGTGGATTATGTTGTGTTGAGAAAAGGGGGCAGTGTCTGTGAGGGGGATCCTCAAGGCAAAGATTGGTCTGGATTTAATGAGAGAGAGAATGAAGTAATCAAGTCACTTTAAAAGTCGTGTTTTTGGTGAACTTAGTACTAACATCAAGCTTTGTTTGAGTTAAGTATAGCATAAGCACAAGATGAGTGTTTTAGTTGTTAGGACCAAGACAGCAAAAGAAAACAGTGCAACTTACATGTGTTTCAGCTTTTACCTTATAATTGTACTGCTATGTTTGTTTTACTATGTTTGTTTAGGTACATCGATACTTGTTTAGCTTAGAAGTGTATTGCTATGTTTGTTCAGCTTTCACTAGCTTTGACATTTTACTATGTTTGTTTAGGTACATCAATATTTGAATTATTGTTGAACATTTTAATGTTTTGGTTAAATTATTGTAAGGTCTTCAATAACTATTTCGAAATAAGTGTCTCATTATGATCACATATATTGTTTCGTATAATTGTTAGCTAATATTAGAAGGAAATTTCAAAATTAGTTCAATATAACCATATTCCTTGGTTAGGGAACAAAACCAATAAATACCATATAGTGATCCTAACATAACTCTACCAAGTACAAGGCAAACTTTTACTAGGCATGACATTTACATATGGCAAGTTCTTTTATATCCTCACCGAAAAAGTTGGCCCACCTTGATGAGTATCACATAATCTTCATGGCAATCACATAATCTTCATGACAATCTCCAAAAATCTCTATTTTTAAAGAAAGCAATGTATTTGAGGTAGCACTATGTATATGACCATTTGTAAAGTTTCTTATTAATTACCACGAATTTCACATACATGTATATAAATGACTGTGTATATGAGCATTTGCACACGTTTCTCCTTTTTCTATGTAACATCTTAGTAGGATCCCCTAATTTTTTTGTTAACTCTTTCATATAGGGTTGGAAGTTTTCTTCATATATTAGGGCCTTACTTCTAGGAAAGAGTCTTTAAATTTTTAATGAAGCTAGCTATACATAAAATATTGACAAAACCAGTGGCTGTCAAGATCAGGTTCCAAAGCCGAAAGGCATGCAACTTGCTTTTGGAAATTTGGCTCATCCACAACTAGGTATTTTCTATCTTGTATTGCCTACCTCACAAGCATTCAAAATGCAATCGTTTGGGATAAGCTGGTAATTTATACGTATAATTGTAACAGCCTGCAAACCTGATGGATTAGAGCGAGTAAAAGATAAAAATTGAAGCTTTGCTTTAGAAGATAACCTTCATTTTCATTATAAATTGCTTTGCTTTAGAAGTTGTGGATGTAACGGGCATAATCATGAATTGGAATAGGTAAAAGGATTGGGATGGGAATTTGCTGGATGGAAATCATGCATTTGAGGTCTGCATCAATCGGAATAAGAGCTGTACCACTTACGATTGGACTATTGGTAAAGAATCTCGCCTTTTTCTTTTCCCTGATTCTAATAATCATACAGTTGAATTTGCTCATTTTAGGAAATTATCATGGCTATGATATGCTGGATTCGTTAATTAAAAGAATTCTGATGAATAAAAACAAGATCGTGTAAGAGTTTGTTTTCATTTCTTCTAACTCACATGAAAAGTGGATTCATTAGCTGGGATTCTTTGATAGACTATGAATGTATCTATGGCAACTTTAGGAACGTTTTTGCTGATGATTTACAATTTAGCCGTGCAGATACAGTGCCTCCAACAGCATATATAACTGCATCAACATCTTTTACCAATGCTCGGAATGTTTCAGTAAATATTTCGTTCACTGAAACCTGTACCGGTGGAGGAGGCTTTGCATGTACATCTATCAATACCTGCAACGTGAGTAGGTGCTTACGAAATTGTCTTAAATTTATATGAAATTATTTCAATTTCACATTGTTGGCTCTACGACAGAATGCCTGAACACTATTTTGGTTTCTCCTCGTTTTTAGTCTCTAATTAACCTTTTCTTTTCATATCTCTGTTTATTAATAGTCATGGTTTGATTTTAAGATGCCTTCATAATATTCATCAATGTTGTATAGTATCAGCAGGATTCAACTGTTTCTTATAGATTGTTATATGTCACGTAACAGCTGCTGGTCTATGGTGCTGGCGAAGTAATCCCATATTCCCTAACCATTTTGCAACCAAACCTGAAATATTCACTTCTTGTGAGCTTATCACCTAAGGTTATGTACGGAAGAGTGGTACTGGTAATGGATAAGGATTTCTGTACTGACACAGCTGGAAACAGATTCAAAAGAGCAGCTAATTCAAGTTTCCATGTACATTTTGGTGAGTTCTGATGTTCATACCTTAAGTTCTTCTACTCTGAAACATCACTGGAACAATTTCAGGTCACCAGACAAGTGGCAATTTGAAGTCACACTAAGCATTCCAACCCTGTTTTCTTTACAATTTGAATAATAGTTCTGATCTCCTAGTAATTACAATCACAAGTTTTATGAACTGCATCAAAGCAGCTGTGTTGCTTACAAATAAACGTCAATTGAGTGTCACCCAGCTTTTCCTTATTCGTTTTGTCAATTCTTCTTTATTCTGTTAATTTGGTCCTTTCCTCTACAGATAGAAGAAACGTGTTTGTTGACCTACGGATTCGCATTCCAGAACAGCTACTTCAACTTAATGATGGAACAAGAATAGTGCAGGCAACTAACCATTACAAGAACTTGAAGGTGTATCTATACTTCTCAGAACCTATACTTAACTCAACTGTGGAAGTCCTAAATTCTCTGAACATAAGTCAGGGTGATCTTCTTCCTATTGACAGTGGAACCCTGGGAAACCGCAGGTTTGGCTTTCAGGTCAGTTGGAGGACATCGTAATTTTTCTTTCTATTTTGTATTCATGTTCCTATTGACATTCATTACTTGTACTTTTCAGTACCCACTCCATACGTGTTGTCTGCTTTCAGGTTGCAAATGTATCTTCCATGGCTGTCATCACTGTTGCCCTCCATTCAAATACTATAATAAGCAGAGCAGGGACTTCAATTTCTCCTATTGCACCCGCCACTTTCCTTTATGGTATGTTTTCAATTAATATTTACAACAATCTAGGGAGAAGGATAGTGACCATTTAACAGTTGTAGAGAAAATGATGTGTTAGCACTCTTTCCCAACCTTTTGGAACTTAAAAGATTTGAAAAATATAACTCGATCCTCCTAAGATGGACCCAGATGTGATCTTCAGATTCTGAAAGGCCACTCGTGGCACTGAGTACAATATCTAGCACAAGGACAAGGGAACGCATCATTCCAGTGTCTGTGAACTTCATGAAGCCTGTATTTGGCTTCAAATCCTCCTCTCTGTCAATTTCAGGGGGGCATCTGCAGAGGTAAGTAAACTTATGTTAGCAATCTCCATTTTCACTAGCTTATTTGATCATCACCATGCATATGTGAGTGCAAGCATCAAACAAAAATAATTTGATTACATTCTTTATCTTTAGATATTCCAGGAAAGTAAGGTACAACTAGTTGTGGAAAGAAATGCTTAAACTGGACTCTTATCTAGTTATTGTTTCTGATGGGATCCAGCTTTCGTGAAATAAGTCGAAGCAAGTTCATTGCAGAGATACAAGCAAATGATGAGACCATATCTGTGAATGTTCCTCAAAATGTAACAGAAGATGTTTCTGGAAACAAAAATCTAGCATCTAATGTTCTACAAGTGAGACATTGTAAGGATCTTTGCTTCAATTTGCTTGTTCTACAACTTCGTACTATGCCCAAGTTGTGAAGATGTTGTCCTTGAAACTTTTCTTTTCAGTTGGTGATTTATTGATCACTGTTATGCTTTCCATTTACAGATTCTATCCCCATGCTATCTTCTGTAGTTGCTGTACTTGCTACCACTTCATTCCTAGCGACAGCTTTTATTGCGGGGCTTCTGATGGTGTCAAGTGCAAGCCTTCTGTCTGTGGGAGCATTTTCAAGGCCATCTTCCTTGCCGACATCTGATCCTACAAGGAGTCTTTTCGTATGATATCTAACTTAAAAGACAAATAAATCTTTGCTCTTAAGCTTCTTTGTCTCGCAAAATTTAGAAATTGGCAATCATCTTTAAAATTTGAGTGGATGATTGAGGTTGCATGCTTCAATGACCTCATAATTGGAAATCCTTAGTAATGCTCAGAGTATGCATCTCATATTTTCTTTGATAACTCTTGAACATGGATTAGAAAATGTTACTTTCAGGAATCTCCACGTTTTAGCTTGCAGAATACTCCTTCCTAAGGAGTTGTTTAAGGTGTTTTCTGCTCTATGGAAAAAGGAATAGTAACAAAAAGATTCAGTTTTTTTCAGGAGTGATATTTGAAATTTTTCTGCAAACTACTTGCCAAGGGTATAAGATGATTCTTGTATCAAACATGCAATCTTAGTAAGATGATTCAGAGCATTATGGTGGGAAAATTGTGGTTTGAGCCTTG
Source organism: Erythroxylum haughtii (assembly GCA_025504935.2). Classification (NCBI taxonomy): domain Eukaryota; kingdom Viridiplantae; phylum Streptophyta; class Magnoliopsida; order Malpighiales; family Erythroxylaceae; genus Erythroxylum; species Erythroxylum haughtii. Next base: position 5,000,975 of record JANSVB020000137.1, on the reverse strand, counting down.
TCAGGGAATTTAATCCAAGAAACCCGTTTCATTGATATTTCAAATATAGTTCACATCATTATCAATTTATAGATGTTCAATATTTGATTCACTTGCATCATTTTTAAGCATTTTAAAAGCTGTCATCAGAAGTGGCAGTCAATTACTTGAGAATTCTGTAGTAAATGCAATTCCTTGACATGGGATTTATGAACTAGAAATATGAGTATGATGGTCAATTTATTGTATCTTGTGAACCTATAAGAACCTATCCTTTATTCTTTCCACAGAGAAGTGCATGCTACATTCAAATTTTTGCACTGTCTAGATGGTTGACTATTACTCTTCCAGTTGAATACTATGAGCTTGCAAGAGGTTTACAATGGAGTGTACCCTACTTCAGTCTCCCATGGGAAACTGGGGGTATCGACTCTATTATGGTGGGCTCCAATTCATCCACCGGTCCACATTCCTTCATTGCCAATATAAGTAATTTGGGAGCTACTCAGAGCATCCAAAAGGAAGAAGAAAGTTTGAATATTGCTGTTCCAATATATGGATTACCACTTACTCCAATGGAGTACATGACATTTTTTGAGGTATCGGTCATACTTCATGGCTCTTTTTTGGTTTCCTATACTTATAATGGATAATCATAGGCAAGGGTCCTTTGTTTGTCTTCAGAGGCAAAGTATTAGACCGCAAGCTGAATTCATCATGGATCCACAACATTCAAATGGGTGAGTATTTCTTTCTCTTCTTTGACTTTACTCTTAAACTGCCAGAACACATGATAAGAAATAGACCATTTAAGTGGAAAAGCCTATGAGTATGATAGATTGCAAAAAGATACTTGTATGACCATACAAATACTAGAAGTACATACAAATAGACATGCTACTTTGTTCAACCATTTCTCGGAGGCTCTTTCAAGATATTGACTGTGAACTCAATGGTTGGTTATGAAATTAATAATTTATCTTAAAAGTTTAAATTTTCTTGGAAGATTAAAGTACTTATTGATCTAACTTTTTTGCTTTCATCTCTTCTAGATGGAGGGATTTTGATAGAAGCATGTTCTGGCTAGCTCTTATTGGTTTAAGCTTGATGCTGCTACATGTTCTGTTCTTATTTGTCCTGAAATTCAAGAGGAGAAACTCCGAAAAGGACAGAGGTTATGGAGCACTAGTATTCCCAAGATTTGAGATACTTCTTGTGATACTGGCATTACCTTGTATTTGTAAGGCTTCAGCTGTCGTGGTTAGAGGTACCTTATATCTTCTTTTTCCTTCTTGAAATCATTAGAGTTGATATTTTTTCTTTTTGAAAGTTGAATTAGAGTTGATATTACTTCTGCAGTGTTTATACTACGAGCATTATTCATTCTCTAGTTTTCTACTCTATGATTTTGGCCTATTTAGTTGAAACTGATGGATCCAGAAGGAACATCAGGTTAGCACCTTCAAAATTTCAGCTGATATCAGCTCCATTGTTTTAGCACGTACGATCTCAGGAGTTGCTGTAGGCATTATACTCCTAACTACTGTCGGACTTCAGCTGTTATCCGTGCTTTTATTCCTCTCTGTTGGAATTACTCTTGGTAAGCTACTTCAGTACAAGGAGGTCCACCAAGAAGGGCAGATATTTCATTGGTATCAAGACATTATTCGAGTAACTTTAGGACCTGGAAAGAGAGGACAGTGGACATGGAAAGACCAAACAAAATCTGTTTATTTAGTCATGCTAGGTCCTTTGTTTGAAGATCTAAGAGGTCCTCCTAAATACATGCTTTCACAGATTTCTGGCGGTAATCCTACCAAGCAAGGGGATCGTATCATTGCCTCTGACGATGAAACAGAAGATGCAGAAGCACCTTTTATTCAGAAACTCTTTGGAATTTTAAGAATATATTACACACTGCTTGATTTGATAAAGCGAGTTTCTTTGGGAATTGTGGCCGGTGCCTACTTAGATGACCGGTCTGCTAAGACTCCAACAATCATTGTACTGTGCATCATCTCATTTCAACTCTTTTTCCTTGTTCTTAAGAAGCCTTTCATTAAGAAAAAGGTTCAGTTGGTTGAGATAATCTCTCTTAGCTGCCAAGTGGGTGTATTTGCTTCTTGTGTTGCTCTATGGGACAAGCAACTATCAAGCAAAGATGAAACAAGACTTGGGATCTTTATGGTTGTTGTATTCTTAATTGGATTCATGGCACATATGATCAACGAATGGTATGCATTGTACAGACAGACAAAGCAGCTTGACGCTGCTGAGAATTCTTTCTTAACTGGTCTAAAAATTGCATCAATTGGATTTCTCCTGGTCTTTGCTCCACAGAAGATTAGCAGAAACCTGGAAAACAAATTGCCAAGACATGGGCAGGGAGAAAGAGAAACCTTGGCGGAGATTAGTTCCTCTACTGACAGAAACCGAAATTCGGGAAGCAGGAGCTCAGGAACACCTGATAAATCATGGCTGAGACAACTAAGAGAACTGGCAAAGTCAAGCTTCACTAAAGAAGGAAGTGGAACACCAAACGATCCTTCAACTAGCCGTACTAAATGGAGTGGATTTTGGACAACGAAGAAGAGTGCGAGTTCATCCCATAGTTCGCCTTCAGATTCCAATCCAAAGCCGAACCAGTTGTATAAAGATTTAGAAGCCATCTTTGCATCAATCTGAGTCGTGTAAAGCCAAGAAGAGTAGGAATAACTTTGCTAATTATTAGCAGCCACTAGCATTTTTAGAGCCTTTCTTTTCATTACGTGAACTAATAGTGGCCTAAATGCTATTGATCCTTCCTCTTTTATCTTTCCTTTTCATTATCTTCATTACGTTGAAAGCTTAAAGGTTCACCGCACTTCCAATTCTGATAGAAAAAAGAAAGGGTTCTAAAGGGCCCTATACCAATGACGTGTGTGTCATTGGTATTCCTTTTTTCATTTCTCCACATGCTAAGACAAGATGCTTCCAACTAGACTGAGACATGCCTTGTATGTGACTGGCTCTGTTTTTTCTGCGATCCAAATCACAAGTAGAAGATATGCCCTCCATATGGATTAGTGGCAGTTCAGGCACAACAAAGATTTAGCAGTATTATTACACCGTAATTAGAGTATCACGAAAGCTACTTTTACTTCTATTCAGAGAAATTCGTATAAGATTCCATAGAATAAAACTAAACTTTAAGTTGTAAGAATACACCGTTCAATTTCAGAACATCTTATTGCCGAATCAACAGTTGCATGGTCACTCGATAACAATAGAGAACTGACAAAAAACTTAAAAGCGGTTAACCTTGTCCTTCCAAGAAGTAGATGGACTGGCCGGTTACTTATCATTGTCGTTTCGTGGAGCCGATCATCATATAAAGAAGGGTGACTGTAGGCTCTTAAGAGCCACCTGGGAAGAACAGCTTCTTGCCAGCAAATCTGACAGAGGACCTTTTGTTTTGCAATTCTGTGATTTATTTCTAAGCTAAAAGCGGCAAGAAATGGGCTCCTTTTTAAGTTCAACCAAGAAAATCAAACAAGGAAAGGACATGGCAATTGAAAAGACCAAAAAGCTATCCACTGCTGCTCCTGTGGTCGTTTTCAGGTTAACTTGGATACTGTTCCTTGTTCCAGATGATTGTGCTTGTGTTAGAATTGTATTAGACAGTTTCTGTTCTTTTTTACTTTCAAGTTTCAAGAATTGATCATCAAACGAAGCTGTTAATGATGTCGGTCTTTTCGTTATGTGTTGTGGCTGCAGTAAAACCTACTGTGGCTATTCTAAGAGGGTCAAGCAGCTGCTGACACAATTAGGAGCAAGCTTCAAGGTCGTTGAGCTAGATGAGCAAAGTAAAGACTTTACTATCCTAGAGCAAAACATTATCTCCTCAACTGTTCTAATTACTTGAAACATTGTGTTGGATCCTATTCGCATCTGTTTTTTTTTTCCTTTTATTTTATTTTATGTGAAACCATTCTTAGCCATGTTAAATCGCTTATCTGTTTGGGGCATGAATGAAAACTCAAATTTTGCACCTCTGCACCTCTGCTAGGATATATGACTTACTTTTCCTATGAAGGTGATGGAGCTGACATCCAAGGAGCTCTAGCTGAGTGGACTTCACAGAGTACTGTACCCAATGTGTTCATCGGAGGAAAACACATTGGTGGTTGCGACAGTAAGTAACATATCCTATCATCTAAATGATTCATCTCCTTTTTCTAAATTCCATACCATAAAGCAACAATCTGATTTTTCCACTCCTCCCTTTTTTTGTTTTCTAGCTGTTATGGACAAGCACCAACGCGGGGTACTACTGCCTCTTCTCACTGATGCGGGTGCCCTAGCCAACAGCTCTGCGCAGCGTTGAGTCGTATTGAACTGGATGATTATGTATAGAAGAATGAAAAGAAGCTGCTTCATATACTTTATCTGTGTCCTGGATCAAGCTAAGAAATACTAGACAATAAGGCTTGTGTTGTAAAGAGTTACCACGTGATATATTCCTAAATTTCAGTCAGCAGCTTAAGCTTCGGGTTGAGAGTAAAATACATGGATCTTTAATGATCATTTATTGGTTTTCATGCTGTCTATTTACTATGCCATTTCTTCTGGAAATAAACATCTGTGAAGCAGTGGCAGGTTTAAATTCTATGTTCTTCTTCAAGACTCTAGTTCCCCTTTAGAGACTTCTTGAGAGTTAACTGATACGTGATATGATACGAAAGCATTATATGACAGCAAGCAGAAGAACAGGAGGCCCTTGTCAATTAGAGGTTGTTGAAAACGTGTCTTTGAGTCAGTCAAACTAGCTGTTACAGTTAGTTAAAAGTTATAATCCCATAGTGGCAGATTTTTTTCCAGATTTCATGAGATTGTTTCCTGTTTTTTAGCATACCAGTTATTCCTACTGCTGTATAAATTCAGGTCTGATGTTTAATGAAAAACAACTCCTTTCAGCCTTTTACGACTAGTGCTTAATTACCTTCTCAAGCCTACATATTGGTACCAGAGCTCCCTTTTTTTTTTCTTAAGGGACCTACGAGCAAGCTACACAGCCATAACCCACCCTACACAAATCACAAAACCCCGTAATCAATTTTTCATGTACTCAGAAACTCTACTGACGCAGAACGGAAGTTACGAACGGAATAAGAACGTTTAGATTCCGTTCAGGAGTTTAATCAATGTCGTTTGATTGGACGAAAAGAGAAACAAGAACGACAAGCGATCTTGAAAGAACGGCA
>JANSVB020000137.1:4914780-4927487 GCA_025504935.2 Erythroxylum haughtii | reverse complement strand
CTTCTTGTGTCAAATACACCACTATCATATCAAATCACTATTTCTTAACATATGTCAATGGTCCAATTCTTAATGAAACTTAATATGGACCAATACCATTCAATTCAACCCTTTTGAACTTCCATACATAGCTATATCTCTATCATTTGCATCTCACATATGTATATCCGAAATCAATTCATCCAAATTCATCATGAAATTTTAATCTTAATTTCCATTAACATATTTTTATTATCAATCATACTCTTTTCACCTAAATCAAACAATCACTTTGGTTCTTCAAATAATTCATGAAAATTTATTCTCATCAATATCACATTCTCACTAATTCAATTCTATCCGTTCAATTTTTTTTTTCAATTTCTCATGCATATCACTTATACACATGCACCCATGCAAGATCCTAGTACTGGCACTCTGATACCACAAATGTTGGGACCGAAACCCAACCACCTAACAAAACCATGACACCTATATATGCTCTTCATTTTCTTGCTTTGATACCACAAATATTGGGTCTTGCTTTCGGAACATAAATTCAAACTCATAAATCGAAAACAAACTTCAGAAACAGAAACCGAAAGGGAAATCAAATAAAGCACGTGCGGAAGCAAATGAAGGAAATCTAAACCCGAAAGAACGGATCACAAAGCAAAAGTGGGCCAAAAGTAAACGAAAAACAAATCGGATCAAAAACGTGCGGAAACGAAAGCTTAAGGAGCTAAAGAAAACGAAAGGCTCGAAATCAAAGAAAACAATTCGCTTAAGGACAAAAACTGAAGGTCAAATTCTGACATCCGAAAACGCATACCTTAGACAAACATTGGAACCCTTAAGGACACCTTTCAAAAACAAAGCAAAATAATCTTTGGAACAACATCCAAACATTCAAAAGATCATAACTTTCAACCCCGATATCGAAAAATGTCATACTTTATAGAGATAGAAAGCTATCAAGAAAAGCTAAAACTTTTATGAAGACCATTTTATCAAATTCTGCCTAAATCAAACCAGAAAAAATTCATTAAAGTTTCAGCTCAAAAAGTCAACTCTTTTACTATTCATCCCAAACAGTCAGACTTGCAATTCCCTAAAATTTAACACTTTCACTATTCATTTCTTGCATTTCAATTCCATTTAAAACAATCCATTTACTATAAATTTCATAGCACCCTCAAAATCATCAAAACTGAAATCAATTTTTCTCACATCTTCCAAAATTTCATACTTAACCTATAAGTAACACAATTATACACAATAGAAGAAATACTTGAATTCTCATGCTTCTACTACCCAATTCCTCATTTAATAGTCCTTTACCAATGCTAAAGTCTAATAAAAGATCGGGGTCCAACAGAAGTAATTGGTTAGCTACACATACCTAGAAAGTAGCTATTGTAACTACTAATTTATGTGTATACTGACTATTTGAGTTGGTTTTAGGTATAAAATTAAGTAGCAGGTAGAATATTTGGCATACTAAAGAGTTCTTAAGAACCTTGAGCAGGATTGACATTTCTACTTGGGTCTAGCCCAAATTAGCCTAAAGTATAGGTCTGACTTGAGTTGAACAAGCTTCAAATCGAACTTAAGCTTTTTTAATGTTTAGGCATTCTGTGAAGCTCAATCTTAGGCGTTGGGGCTTAGCCTAGCCCGAAGCCTAAATGAATCATATAACCATTATTCGAAGTAAAACAATGTGGTTTTCAAAATCACTAAATGCCTCTCCCCTGCTTTGCTACTCATATAGTTTACTATAACATAATTGTTTGTAAAACAAAATCACTATAGCCTTATCTCCTTACTACAAGTTTTAGTTAGTCACCTCCTCCTTCAGTGTTCTATGACGATCGATGTGCACCTGCTTCTTCATTTGCTTGTTATTCCTCTTTTAAAAAGCATCTCTAGTGAGTTTGTTTATTGTTGGAAATTGGGTTAAAGGGTTTTTTCTTGACCTTAATTTATATTTGTTGGCTCCTTTGATGGAAAATCTCTATGCTTCTAATCCCAACTTAATGTGCTTAGCTTGTATTTATGTCTTTTTCTAGCTAGCAACCAACACTCATCATATTCCACCATATGCTAATCAAATTCTTTAAAGCTTTAAATGTGTTATGAAACATTTTTACATGATTTCTAACTAAAAAAGGGAGTTCTTAGAACCCTAATTGGTTGGCTAGATAGCCTACATCCTTGTTTTTAAAAAGGTATATAAGAAAATATACGAAATTTAGTGCTTTATTTGTCTTTCAGAATGTAATTTGTGAAGAAGGAAAAGAAATGACTTCAAACTCTTAAGATTTCAACCTTCAACTCTCTTTTAGTCTTTGTATAATCTACAAAGACCCATTGTTAATCCCCTTTTTCTTATTTATATAGACAACGTTAGCAAACAATTTAAATGAAAGTTACATTCTTTTTTACTCTTGCATAATTATAATTACTACTTCCAAAATAGTCCTCACATATTTTGGTCTATATAAAAAACTTGATGCCAACAATACTGGAAGAAATATATTTTAGCTTAACAAAAGCAATTTCCATTTGCTATATATTCATAAACGTTCCGCTCATTTTTTCACATCCTTAACAACCATAATCTTTCAAGTGTTTCACTTCTCAATTCTTTATATAAGCTAAGATATAATGGCCAAATTTGTGACCATCTTTCATCTTATACTTCTGTTTCATGTTGATATAAACATTTCCATGTTTCTTGCCTATACAATGTACACAGATATCTTCTTAGTTAGTCTAGTTTCATAAAAGAACTTAAATTTCAATACTTTCATGCTTAGTATGTATAGAATATAATGACTACTATAGGTTATAATAGTAATAAATCAAAAAAAATTCTAGTTGGGGTGATCATTAGTGATGAACATTAACTCTCTATTATTGATAGAGAAAATTTTAAGATGTTACTCACCTTATTCCAACTGACCTTTAAGATCCTAATTCAAAATACTATAAAGAAAGACATTTTCAAGATTTATAATGTTCAAAAGAATTTGATATTGAAGATGTTGTCTAGTAGTCATAAACAAGTAGCCAACACATTACATAGATGGATGTCTTGTAACCAAAAGAAAGGTTATATATTGATAACAACATACTATATTGACAATGATTGGATTTTATGTAGTCAAATCTTAAGGTAAATATTCTTTAATTTTGTTATCATTTATTTATTGATTATGTTATAATTGATTTTTTTGGCTTTAAAATTGTATGTTTATTTATGTGCTGACATTGCATATAAGTGAAAGTTTGACAATTGTAATGGTTGAGTGCTTAACGAATTAAAACATTGAAACTAAGTTGTCAATCATAACTTTGGACGGTTGTAGCACAAATGATGCTATGATCAAAAAATTGAAGAAGTTGCAGGTTGGGAGATTACTGATTAATGAAAGGTTATTCCATACTTATCGTTTAATATATATCATGAATTTAATAGCAAAGTATAGGTTAGAAGTAATAAAGGAACAGTAAAGACGATTAAGAGTAACATCGTTTATTAGAGTATGACATCCAAAAGAGTTAAAAATTTTCAATCAACTACATGACAACTACATATTCTATACATAAAGAAGTTATTTTTGGATTGTCAAACTAGAGGGAATTCAATATTCAAGATATTAGAGTCAGTAACCAAATATAATAAGGTGTTCATCGGGTTGAGACAAAAAGATTCTCATTATACTTACTTGCTAACAGAAAAGCAATAGTTAGTTAAAGCAAGTTGTGTCGAAGTTAGAAGATTAATATAACATTAAAAATCAAAATAAATATAGATATTTCATAACGTTATTGAGTTGTTATCAAGATAAAATATCAACTTTGCACATTTTCTTTAACTACATAAGTGAGATCAACTGAGTATTATGTGGTTAGATTTTTTATTTTAATGAGGTGATCTGGGACATGAAAAGGTAGATGACATAGAAACTCAATTCTTATTGATATGATTAGACAAACCATGTAGTTATTCTTGTGTTAAACCCGAGATATAAGACAGAGGGACCATATTGTTATTATAAAAAGTTGTATGGTGATCGGGATCAATCATATGTTGATTTCATTAAACAAATATGGTATAATTTATTTAATGATTTTCAACTAAGATTAGACAAAGATTGATGATCACATTAGTTCAATTTAAGTATCCACTTCAACTTTATCTTTGTCTATTGTTGATATAACAATTAAAAGTGTAAGTCCTAAAGTTTAAAATTCATCAAGGAAAAAAAGCTTAGGACCTTTTACAATAGGATGGAGTTGGATGACTATTTAGAGGCAAGTATTATGACACAAGTTAAAAAGATACAAATTAATGTACTATCATAATGCAAGTCAATTGGAGATAATTATTCGATCATACAAGCAATTGCACAAGCCCTCTTAGAAATTCTAATATCTATTATTGCTTTATAGTCAACTTTTAATACTAGTGGTCAGATAGTTAGTTCTCTTCGTACTCAACTTATTTTTAATACTATGAAAGCCTTGATGTGTTCCCGAAGTCAAGTAGGTAATAAAAATCGTTAATGTAAAAACTATTCTTTATGATATGTTGTTTTTATTTACCTTAATACTTTTATCAATCTTATATCATATATCATATCATATTATCTTATATTTTCTTTTCTTATATTAATAGCATTACAAAAACCATTCCACCAATTGAAAGTTTATTTGAAATAAATATTCAATAAAGAAGTTATATTTTTATTAATAATCATGTGTTAAATATTCATACTTCTCAATTTACTATTTTTTATATGATTGATTTGATTTTATGGAAAGAAAGATGTAAAAGTTTATTTGTGTGGTTTTATGCAGGTTAATAAAGAAAACTCCATGCTATTTCCTTTACCCTTTTAGCTTAACTCTAATCTCAAACTTTAATTAATTTTTAAAAAATATTTTTAGATAACAGTATTATAAGACTCTTTATTTCTGAAAATTAATAGAATTTTGATAATAGTCTCCGATCCTTTTCATTGGCGCAAGTAATAGCAAAGGAATTTAATTGTTTGATTCTTTAATAATGCTGCTTTATATAAGAATAAATGACATTATTTTGACTATTTTGTTTAGCACAGTTATATCAATTTTCTACTAATGTCAAAATGATCCAGAATAGTCATGTTTGAGTGATGATTCTAGTCAATTTATCTTGTTGTCTTTGCTGAAGCTAGTGAAATAGATAAGTAACTTTTCCTTACTTTTCTATACTTAGCAATATACACATGTAGAATTTTATGTTATAAAAATGCTGATTTATAGATATAATGTATTCATTTTCTAATTCTAGGTTAAGGCTATAAATTTTCATAACTTAGTCCTGATCAAGTTTTTGTACTTACATGATTTTTCATATAAAGGAATTAAAATTTAGAAGCTCATTGTTTATAGAAACTTTTTTATTACCTATAATTTTAAACCTAGGCTACCATTTATGTGGATGGATTGATTGGCCCAACAAAGACTGCCTTTGTTACTTAGATTATGCAAATGGTTAAGTTATATAGTATATGACTTATAAAATTGCATCATTTATAGAGTTAAGAAATTGCTCACTTATAGAATTTGCTAAATAATTTGACCAAAGAGTTGTGTTACATCTTGAGGCACTTTAAACAAAATTCTAAGTTTCAAATTTAAAGTTTGTGACTAATATTACACTAAAAGGAACTTACTATTTTGCTATGCTCTGTTACTCAAATGATTTGTACTTGTTTTCCTTCATTTGCTTTATTTTCATAACAACTTACCAAACTTAACTAAAAGATTTTTTATTTTATTAAATAAAACTGTTAAATGGTGCTTATGTCTTTATCATTCCTAGTTATTGCAGTATGGGATGAAAGGAATAATCATTTTTTATGACAAATGCCTCTCCAAAAAGTAGTTCAACGACCATTTGATATAGCTTATAGGATCTCGTGTTACTATCCACATACATAAGTTTCAGGATTTACAGTTTCTCATCTCGAACTAGTGGATGTAGACACTTCCAATTCGATGCAATATTTGTATTTCAGTTTTGTTTTTAGTTGTAAGCCTATAGTAGTTTTGACCTTGTAATTTGAAAATCACCTTGTAGTTGTACTTCTTTCTTACCTTCTATGATGTAATTTAATTCAACTTTTCTAAAAAATGATCTATAAAATTAGGCTTAACCCGACCAAGTCAGACTTAGGATTGTCCAAACACAATCAAACCTAAGCTTGAACTTTGGATTACTTGAAGCCTAATTAGGGTTGGGCCTAGACCATATGTTGTTGGCTAGGCCTGAGCTCCATTTAATAATTTCAAGTCGAGCCAATAGCTTCACTAGTTTTGAGACTCTAAAGAGAGCATATGTACATTGCTTAAGATATAATAAGACTTTCTTCATCGGTGTGGGTAAGAGATGGACATTTTGAGTTGAATAGTTGTGCAATTGTTGTAATTAAAGAAATTTCTTAGGATATACTATATAAGGATTCATTTTAACTTTGACAAAGAAAATGTTGTATAAAGAGTTTCTATTCACCCATTAAAAGAAAAAAGATAGTGAATTCTCAAGTAAAAATCTAAACCGCTATAAATTATTTTTTTCTCTCTTTTCTAATTATATTCTATTATTTTATTATTATTATTATTATTATTATTAATGATCATTATAGATAAATGTGTCTTAATTAATCATTAGAATAGACAATTCATTCATTGGTTAAAAATAAGGATAAAAAACAAACACATGTAATTTACTCGCCTCTTCTTATATGTCACCCAAGGTAGAACACCTATAATCTATAAGAAAAATGTTGCTATTGCATTTTTTTCCTTAGGACAAATAGTAAATATAAATAACTAATAAATTAGTAAATTTTAATTTTTATTATTAGAACACATCATTGAATACTTTTTATTCATGATTTTGATAATGACCTTATTCTAAGTAAAAATAACTAAAAGAGTTAGAGATAAATAAAAATAAAAATAAATGAAATATAAAAATCAAAATAAAAAGTAAAATCAAAATCACTGGGAAAAACCATATCTGGAATTGTTTTATATGGCTTCTTCAACCAAAATGATCGATCTTGCTTGACTTTTGAAGTTTAGTATCGAGAAAGAGGATAGATAGAAGAGAGAATTTCTTCTGATGGGAAAGAATAACATAAATATTTTTATTGTTGTTGCTCACGAGGTATCTTAGGAAGGTTTCAATTATGGAAAGACATTTTTAAGCCATCCACACCCAGACTAATTCCCGCTCGAGTCAAGTAGGTCCTTTGCGAGAGGCAAAGCTCTGACCTCAAGTTTTAAACGGCTGCATACATAAAGGTAGTTTGAACTTGCGACCTCACTTAAGCCAGGAGAACCCCTTACCAACTCACCTGCACCCTGAGATTTTTGAAAGAATTGAGAAGAACTTTAGAGAGAGAAAAAATGTTAATGCAATAGTAAACTTCCTCTTTCCTAATCCAGTATTTCCCAACAAATATAACAAAATTACAACCAACATAATGTAAATTATTAATGCACAAAATTAGAACAACTAAAATATATGGAGAAAAATCAAATTGATCAATTGATGAGCTTTGAGAAAGAACTAGCAAGTCATGGCGTTATGAAGGCATGTTAATTAAACTAAGGCAACTATATTTGATGGGATCAAGTGGGTTTGATCCCCAATTAATTGTTAGAGACTATTGGTGTATTAATTGACTTGGTTACGGTGATTATAAGAGTGTCTGGATAGACAAACACTAAAGCATGCTTAAAAGGCGAACTAAAGTGTTGATGTATTAGATTATGGAAGTGAATCAATTGGATCATGCATAAATTAACTTAGACCTTAACTACCCGTTATCTTTGGACGAAGATATAGAGTGATGTGACAAAGTTCATGATTTAAAATAAGAAAAAAGTGACCGATCGATCAAGGACAGTAACTAAGACAATGTCCGGTCCTTGAAGTTAGAAAAAATGTAATAAATTGGTCTTTTAATTTTATTATAATGTAATTACTAGATTAATCCAGCTGCATGTATCTTGTTGATTCCGCCCTTAAATTCGCACCCTAGAAAGATCAATAATTAAATCATGAAATAAGATTTTATGTAATATATTTTTTCTTTAAGATTAAGAAAATTAAATTTCATACTATCTAAAAAATATATCTTTAAAGCCCAATTGACATAATTAATACTAATTTGAAATATTTATTAATCTCAAAATCGAAACCCGTAAATTAAAATTAATAATACACGACAAAGATCCCACGGCTGCTTCCTTTAACCTTGTCCTAAGTCATTGAAAAAGTCAAAAAACACACATTTATGTTTTTTTCTTTTTAAGTAAAAGCCAAATTTGCACTTGGGAGCAGCCACCTAACGCCACCTCTCCAGATTCCAGAGTCCTTTCAACGGACTCTCCCACGCCTGTCACCCACATCGTAACCTCCGTCACGTTCGCTTCTTTTCCCTCGCTTTTTCACGCTCCAAGCACCTCCCAACTATGCAGACTGCCACCTTCACTCTTCGCTCCACTCCCTCCGTCCCCGTCCGCCGAACTTGGCCACTCAACCCTGGCTTCGCCTACCGCTTCGACTCTGTTCGCGCCTCCATGAAGCGTTCCGATCTCGACGGGCTCAGCAATGTCGCTTTGCCTCGCCGATCCTGGTCGCTCTCCGGTTCTTCCTCTGCCCTCCGGCCGTGGAATCCTCTGCCGCTGGTTGTATCCGAGAGGAAAACCGAGAGCTTTGAGGTTCGCGCCACGGCTGTGCCTGAGAGCGCCGATGAAAGTGAGAATTCGTCGAGCTTTGGAAGGACTTTGGTGCTTGGATTGTTGTTTGGACTCTGGTACCTTTTCAATATCTACTTCAATATCTACAACAAACAGGTTGGTTTTTCTTTTCCTATTTTTGGTGAAAAAAAATGGAAACTTTCTTTGTTGTCGTTGATTATAAAATGTTAGATCGCAAAGTGACGGCTGTATGCAGTTTTTATTGTTTTGATTTTTAATATTAGTATTCAAGAAATCATTTTCCAAAGAAAAATGTTTGTTTCTCAAAAGAGATCCATTTGTTTTTGGTTTTAGAAGCTTGACATGAAAGGAGTATGCTGAAAAAGGGAAAGAAACCTAAAACGTTTTTAGGTTGTGAAATTAGGAGATTCTGAGTTCATTTGTGTACGGCAGAATTGACTAAATCTTTCATATGAAAAGAAATATATATTTAACAAGGTAGTGTATCCCAAAACTTGCCGTATCGATATTTGTTTGACTTATATATGGACCATGTTCTTGTTTCAGGTTTTGAAAGTGTTTCCAAACCCAGTGACTGTAACTGCGGTTCAGTTTGCTGTTGGGACAGTCCTTGTTGTTTTTATGTGGACTTTCAACTTATACAAGAGGCCAAAGATTACTGGCGCGCAGGTACTCTACCTAATTGGAAACTTTTTGGTTTTGCTATGTGTGTGCTGTTATGGTTTGTAAATGAGGTTGATCGTTATAAATGTTCCCTCAGCTTGCTGCTATCCTGCCATTGGCAGTCGTTCACACGCTAGGAAACCTTTTCACTAATATGAGTCTTGGAAAAGTGGCTGTTTCATTCACTCACACTATCAAAGCTATGGAACCTTTCTTCTCTGTTGTCCTATCTGCTATGTTCCTGGCTGAGGTGAGTAGTCTTATTCATTTAGTCTCAATGATTTTCTTCTGTGGATGCACGCAATAATGTTTACCCATAAGCAAATTTGTCCACAGTAGCAGCCTTTCTCATGTATTTTCTCCTTATTCATTTTTCCATATTGATGTTTGCTTTTGAAGATCTTATAGCTAGCTGATTACTCTGACCTTCCCCAGTGTGGGAAAATTGTTGCTGCGTATGTACCTTTGTTGGCGTTAAAACCTGCTTAAATTGCTCTTGAATCTTGACCCTGAGTCCTACCCCTTTTTAATCCTTGTGCTGCAGTCTCCAACTCCCTGGGTAGTTGCCTCTCTTCTGCCAATTGTCGGTGGTGTGGCACTTGCATCTGCCACTGAGGCCTCTTTCAATTGGTACGTACAACATGCATTTTTACATGAACTAAAGTGATTTCCAAACATATATTCTGCACTGCCCACCTCCCTTGTTCATGTATTGTTTCGCAGTCTCTTCAAAGCGTGTACTAAATGCTAAACCATGTACACAATTCTTGTACCTTATGTAATAATCATTTTTGTTTTATTTGTTTGGAAATAGGGCTGGTTTTTGGAGTGCTATGGCTTCCAATTTGACTAATCAATCACGAAATGTCCTAAGCAAAAAAGTCATGGTTAAGAAAGAGGTAATCTAAACCTATCTGGTTGACTTTGTTGGTTTTATTTGGTTAATTTCTTTCTTGGAGGAAGCATTTTATGCACGTAATACTTGTGTCATATGATGTCTGCTACCAGCGCATTATCTGTGGCTTGTTCATTGGCAGGACTCTATGGACAATATCACCCTCTTCTCAATTATCACGATTATGTCCTTTATCTTATTAGCCCCGGTGGCTTTCTTCATGGAAGGTGTCAAATTTACTCCGGCATACCTCCAATCTGCTGTGAGTTTTTTGTACATGGCTAAGAATATTGCTATGAAATTACTTAAAGACATGATTGGTGTAAGTTTATGCCTGATTTCCTCTGTGTTCATTTGTTTGACAGGGATTGAATCTTAAAGAGGTGTATACTAGGTCTCTGCTTGCTGCACTTTGCTTCCATGCCTATCAGCAGGTAATTTTTCTGGTACATTTGTCATTTTTCCTGTTCCTTTCCATACTTCACATTTGTTTGTCTCTGAACTGCTAATCTTCCTATACTTTGCTGTTGCAAGTATGCTTCAAGTTAAGAATGGAACTCTTTATTGATTAAGATTTTGTAAATTTATTGTTGGAAACAGGGTTGTCCTTGTCATGCTAATGATATTCTGTGATAAAATGTTACTTTATGCAGGACATTACAGAATTAGATTATATGACCAATGTAGACGTTGCTCTATTATTTCACACTGTTGACTCTTGTTAGTGAAGAATATAAAGTAGAATGAAAACATTAATGGTAACCTAGTGTTTGACTTCATTCTAGAGCATGTAAACTTCGATAAATTCTGGCGTATTGTTTCATAGGGTCATAGGCACCTAGTTCTCGTACTTTCTTGTTGGTAGTGATTCATGCTGGGACAAAACAATTTTGCAGGTTTCCTATATGATATTGCAGAGAGTATCACCGGTTACCCACTCGGTTGGCAACTGCGTGAAGCGTGTAGTTGTAATTGTTAGTTCTGTTCTCTTCTTCCAAACGCCAGTGTCACCCATCAACTCTCTTGGTAAGATTCTTAATTCCTTGTACGGAAACAAAACAGTGAAGTTAATCTTTCCATATTCATAATGAACTTATTTTCGCCTTGGACGCAGGGACTGGGATTGCTCTTGCTGGAGTTTTTCTATATTCAAGGGTGAAGCGCATCAAGTCAAAGCCAAAGGCAACTTGAAGATACGTGACTGACATTTTGTGCTGAAATTTGGCCACTCAATCATAACATCCATAATGTTGCACTAAAGAACCACTTTGTGGAATAGGCAGAGAAATGAGATAGCTCATTTGGTTGGCATGGCTTTTTGTTTCTCCATTCATTTTTTTTCAGAAACAGAGGTATTCTTGTGGATTGCTTCCTTCAAATTCTATATCATAGAGGGTGTTCTAATGTGCCTCGCTTGACCTGCCTTGAGGGTCCTGTTTGTTTTGGTATTTAGCTGCTTATCCCGATATTAGTTCATTTTTTGATAAGCTAGCCTTAGCATCCAATTAAGGAAGCCTCCATGATCTGGCCTTTATGGATTTTACTATAGGAGGAAAAAAAGATTAGATGAGCTATTATTGTTTATTCTAAAATATAATGTAATCTCAAACGGCTTAGAGCCTTAAATTAAAAACTACCATTACAAATTAATAATTTGATCTTTATTTTAATCTAATATACTCTTAATGAGTATACGAAATGGACCTGATTTGATTTAACATTGATCATTAGCCTCCATTCTTAGCATGTGACTTCAAGTTTACATAAGAGATTTAGTTACCTGAAAAAAGTTAAAGTTTAACCAAGAAGAATTTGTCCACACGAAGTAGAGCTCAAATCAAAATAGTAACTAAGTTTTAATAGAAGCTGGATCTGAATTATATTACCATATTTGGAGTTTAAGTATATTTTAGATCTAATTATATTTTTAAATAATTGTTTATAATAAAGAAACACACCTCAAAGTTAGTTCTCAAAATAACTATTTAGCACTCCTCAATTCTTACTAAATTGAGTTTTAGAGGGTTCTACATGAAAAAGGTAGTCTTAATTAAAAACTAAGTTTTTTAGTAAAAGTTGGGTCCAAATTTTGTTATCATATTTGGAGTTTAAGTATATTTTTTAAAAGTTTGTGTATAGAAAGGGGGAAACCCCAAAATAATTTCTCTTATTACATACTTAGCACTCTTGAACCCTTACATGTCATAATGTCTTTACAAGAGATACTTATAACATTATAAGTAGTCATTTTAGTAAACCAGTAAACCAACAATATACCCAACAAACTTACCCTAAATTTAATCTATATCATTTGGCATCAAAAAGGTTTTGAAATTGTCTAATATTTTCAGTTGAGAAAAATGTTAAAAACAATTGAACTTAC
>JANSVB020000137.1:4839078-4849419 GCA_025504935.2 Erythroxylum haughtii | reverse complement strand
CTAACTTGAGCGTCGGAGGGGCTTATCGGGAAACAACCCCCGACGTGCCTTCTTTGTTTTGCAGGAACTTTAACACTAAAGCTCCCACGAGAAGACATCAATCTCATGGATCCAAACGACAACGTTCAGTTCCGCCAGAATCCGGCAAAACTAAGTTTATCACGTTATTGTTCATTTTTGTCATAATTTTAGATAAAAATATTATGGTGAGATATTTTAAAATTAATGAAAAGTTAAATATATATATTTAATGAAAAGATATTATCAATTTTAAATAGGAGAATTTGGAAGAAAGGATGGGTTTATTTTGTTGTCACTACTGAACATTGTTCAATATTTTACACATAACTTTTTATAAAAATATCAGATTTAGATCATTCAATATGATGTAAAACAATTCATAGTAAGGCATTTAGAGTTGGTTCAAACTCATCGGTAATAAAGTTTAAGTGTGTATCAGGATTTTTTTTTTGGACATATTAGTCGACTAATGTCTCAAACTAGTCAAATAACATGTTTGAAATTGTTTTCTTAAATAATTTGGTTGATATTAGTCTTCGTTCTGATGGAAAATGAACGGTAAGAATAGAAATAACAACAAGGGGAACAATTTAAGAGACAAGTTAGATGGAAAAGGAAGGTAATTCTAATGGAATACATTAACGTCGATAAGATTTGCATAATGTTTGAGCACCTTTCAACTACCAAAAATGATTTAAGATATCTTTTATATGAAGCTAATAATGCCTGTCAATTGGAATTTTAGGTTTATTATTTTGTTAATTGTGCATATTAAACGTCTTATTGAGTGCTAATTAATTATTTTCAACTTTTAGATTTCCCTTTTAGGTAAATTAGTGGAAAACTGGGATTCGAAATATTTGACAAAAAATTATATTTTGTTATTTGTTAACTCTAAGGATTAACTCTAATATGGTATATATGCGTGTGACGTGTGCTGAAGAGTCCGATTAGTTGGAGTTTATAGTCGGCGCCATAATGTGGGAGATATCGTTCTATCGCCTGGGACGAAATAAACAGGGTTAAAAATAGAGCATGTATCATTTTGTTGGTCAGAACTGGGAATGACGTTATAATGGGAAGTACATCATTGTTGTATGAGGCATATTAGTTAGGATTAGATTCGGACCAATTTTCACATGCTACGTACTTTATCAGAAGTACTGTTAACGCCACGTGTTACTCGTTGCTGCTTTCACAAGCCTATGTATTTTGGGACAGAGGATTTCATGCCATATGTGGGGACTAGTGTCTCATCCGACAGAGGTGAATTTAATCTTCACATGTAACGATGGAAGGCGGAGAGAGAGTTCCGCCGACTGCAAGACCGTTAAAAATTGGGTTCGGCGGGCCTGCCAAACACTTCACGGATGCCATTCCCGTCGGAAATGGCCGCCTCGGTGCCATGATGTGGGGCGGCGTCTCATCGGAACTTATCCAGCTCAATGGTATCTATTGTAATGATGTAAGCTTTTAAATTGAATAGTTTCTTGAAAATGGTAAGATGTTAATTGTGATTAGATCTCCTCCATTCTAATTTACTTTTCACGCAAATAGGCAAAATCCTATGCAGATAAGCTGATACGATTCCTTTAATTAAGGGTTCAAAATTATTAGGGATATCAATAATAAAAAGGATAAATTTGGCTTGTAATAAAGTTATTGTGAAAGAAAAGAAACGATAAGGATCAAATTAGCTTTCTAAGGATAAAAAGTAAAGCGGGCTTGTTTAGATTAAAAAAATGGTTATCCTAAATATCCTCATCATCTTTATACACAAATTCATCAAAAGTGTGATCTCAACACGTATTCAAACGCAAATTCTAACATAAACAAGTTATGTTTGATAACACACAACAAAAAGATATATATGAGCACATATGTGATGAAGGCTTTAGGCTCAAAGCTCTCGTAGGTGTCAAAAATGCATCAAGTGTTGCACACTTTCATACAACAAAATCAATGAGATACTTGAAATAGATTAATGAAAACACTAATCATGCTTGTCTCTCTCATGCATTAGATCTTAAACCGAAAATGTATCATATTTTAAGGATTATTTATAAACAACAATCAGAAAATTATGAACCTATCATGAAGAATAATTAATATCTGAATCTATATATCATGAGTCTAAGCACAAATCACAACATTCATCATAATATAAATATTCGTTCTCCTGTACCTAAACCATACATTGTATGCATAAGATACTCATAGGTCCACAAAATAATTAAAGAAAATAAAGAATAGAGGACTCCTCTAAGGTGTGAGCATAAAAAAGGAGATGTGTTATAAAGATGCGACTATTGTTGGATTACTTGTTTGGCACTTCATTGGAACTGCGTGAATCTCAGTTGTGGAATTAAAACAAAACGAATCTGGGTGTGTTTGTTACTTGGAGAGGAGAGTTGTTGTTAGTGCCGGCTTCTACTGGTAGAGTTAGTTATATTGCTGGTGCAGAAACACTCCAAGGGCGTTAGAGTTGTTGGTGATGCGTTGGAGTTGTGCTAGGCATCTACTTGTGATGTTACTATCACTTTCTGCTTATGTGGAGGTGTACAATAACTTATTTGTTTTAGTTGGTTTTGTGTGGAGCAGTTATTGTTTTGAGTGAGTAATGTGTTGAAGGAGGGCTACTAGTCTGTGTTTGGCTGGTGGAGGGTTAATGAGTGTTTTGTTTGTGTCTACCAAAAGAGAAACTTGCAGACATTAGGCTAGGGAATTTTTTAAATATTAAATTAAATAAAAAATCATTAAAATAAAAAACAAGTAAATAAAGAAATTAAAAAAGAAAATGAGAGATTAAAAAATAAGTTTTTTCCATAACATTAAATCATATTAGGTGACATCTCATCTTATGAGATTTAGTAGACTAGAATTCTATACTACTAAATCTTATAAGGGAAGATAAGTCTCGCCTTATAAGATTTAGTAATCTATAATTCCAGAGCATTAAATTATATAAGGCAAGATCTCGCCCTATGAGATTTAGTAGTATGGAATTTTAAGGTCTTCACTGCAAAACGCTAAATTATATAAGACAAGATCTCGCCTTATGAGATTTAGTAGTCTAAAATTTTAAAACCCTTTTTCCCTTAAGCCAATAGATTTATTTTTCATAAGTAATCACACAAGTTATATATAACTAAAAAAAATTAAAAAAACTATCATATTTTGGGTTTCCTCCTAAAACATGCAATTGTTTAACGTCGTTATGCTTGACATGGCTTTTTCATCTCCAACTTCTACGTAATTGCATTTTTGTACTTCTTAAGTAGTAATACTAGCCCTTCCTCTTCCTCTTTAGTTAACCTTTTTGAAATAATTGTTAGTAATGACTTTTCCTTACCTAAATAGACATACTTTAGGCAATCAAGCAACACCTTTAATTCTATCTTAGGAGCCGACAAAATAGAAGGTAAGATTTTCTTGTGAGTTATAGTAAGTCTTTCATTTAAACTTTTCGAGTCTATTAGCATTGCTAACAATGGTTCTACAGCTTCACAAGTTTCATCTACTTGCTAATTCACTTCTATTTTAGCTTTAATCTCCAACTCATCTTCATCTCTTTCTTCCTTAAATATATCCCGCACAAATGACCACAATATCCATATGATAGATGGATTGAAAATCATTCAGGTGCTTTATTGCTTTAAAAATATTGAACTTCACTATCTCTCCATCAAATTCAACAGAAAAAGTACCCTTATCCACATCGATTTTCATCTTGGTTGTCTTCAGAAATGACCTACCCAACAAAATCGAATCTAACTGATCAACATTATCTCCATCCATTTTCAAGATGTAAAAATCCATTGAAAATACCAAACTGTTAACTTTGACTAAAACATCTTCTACAACACCAATAGGACATATAAATAATCAACTAGTTGAATAATCACATTAGTTTCTTACAAAGAATTCATATTTAAAGCTCGATAAATTGAGTGTGGTATGACATTTATGGATGCACCTAAAGTTTAGCATGACACACTCAACTTTCTTATTACCAATAACACACGGAAGTGAAAACATACCTAGATCTTTGCATTTTTTTGGTAATTTCCTATTTATCACACCTGATACATTATTACCCAAAATTATTCTCTCATTGTCCTTCAATTTTCTTTTATTAATGCACAGCTCCTTCAAGAATTTTGCATATTTTGGAACTTGCTCAATGGCTTCAAGAAGTGGTATATTAATTTCAACCTTTTTAAAGGTTTCTAGGATCTCTCTTTCATGCTCATCTTCTTTTAGTTTAGCCAATCTACTAGGAAAAGGAGGTACATGTGCATTAATTGATATCAATCAAGATAAATGATTTCTTACCTTTATTGATTCTTGAGTTGGAAGTTCTTTCTTCTTTTCTCCATCATCTTGCTTTTCTACATCCATTGGTGAAGAATTTCTAGACTAAATTTCCTTGCCACTTCTCAAAGTCATTGCATTCACATTCTCCTTAGGATTCACCATCATTTGGGAAGGTAATTTTCCTAATGCTTGCGCTTCTAATTTACTTATTGAGGTGGCTAATTGAGTGATTTGATTTCCTAAGTTTTGAAGGCTTGCTATTGTTTCTTATTGAAATTGTTAAGTATTATTAGCAAGTTTATTAACAATTTTATCTAAAGACATACCTGAATTTGAAGATTAAGGTTGAGCATGTGTAGGGACTTGAGCTTGTTTAAAATTGTGAGGTTGATATCGTTTTTGGCCTCCTTGATTTCCATAGCTTAAGTTTGGATGATCCCTCCATCTTGGATTATAGTGATTGGAATATGGGTCATATTTGCGTTGAGGTTGACCAAAAAATCCCCCTATCGCATTAACTTGTTGAAGAGAGTCTTGTTGCAATGTAAGGCACATATCCGTAAGATATCTAGAGAATGAGAGTATTCTACACACTCTTGTCAATTATAATTGACTTATGGCCAATTGACAAACTAGAGCAGTTAAATTTGAAATGTTATCCTCAAGATGTGTGTTACTTACCTTATTCATACGCTTAACAGCTCCATCCATTCTTGTCCCAAATTGTTGAGAATTTTTAGCAATAATGGATGTAAATTGTCTAGCTGCCTCAGGTGTTTTGTTTTCTAAAGCTCCCCTAATAACTACATCAACCATACTTCGATCCATTGGCAATAATCTTTTATAAAAGTACTTAATCAAAAGTTGATCAAGAATTTGGTGATGTGGCATCTGGCACATAACCCCTTAAACCTTTATTAATATTTATATAATGTTTCTCCCGTAATTTGTCTAATCCCACATATCTCCTTTCTAATATTCACTGCTTATGATGCGGGAAAGAACTTCTTTAAAAAGATACTTTTCATCTCATTCTATGTTGTCACTGAAATAGGGGGAAGATAATATAGCAAATCCTTTTCCCTATCTTTCAATGAGAACAGGAAGGCCCTGAGATTAATTTGTTTTTCTGACACCCTTTGTGGCTTCATTTCAGAGCAGATAACATGAAATTCCTTAAGGTATTTATGCAGATCTTCACGTGCAAGACCACGAAAAATAGGTAGTAAGTGAATCAAACCAAATCTCAATTCGAAATCTACCTTAACATTTAGAAATTGTATGCATAAGGGTTGTTGATTCAAATTCGGTGTTGCTAACTCCCTCAATGTTCTAGGGTTAAGATTTATCATCTTTTTGTCTACTTTTTGAAAATTAGAGTCTTCACTAATTGTTATATCTATTTCAACTTTCACATATGAAGGTGAATGACCACTTCCTTATTTAGTCTCTTTTCTCAAACGACACATTGTCTTCTCAATTTCTATATTATATTGTAATTTACATGTATAAGAAACACGAGTCATACAAAACAAAAGGTTAGTAGTAACTGTAAGATAAAAACACAAAGAAACTAAAAAACTTATAATAGCTCCCCAGCAACGATGCCAAATTTTAATAGAGTTGTCAAAGACCCCAAAATAATTCTAATTCTCCAAACTTCGTATACTAGTCGTGGAACCAGGTTGAATTCCTAGAAAACTAAACACTAGTTTTTTAAAATCAAGTAATAAAATAAAATGAGGGTTTAGATTAATTAAAATTAATAAGAAATTAAATTAAATAAACTAAATATAAAACTGAGAAAGTCAATATTACCAAACTCTGATTCAAGGAAAATATCTCATCTAATTGTAATATTGATCATTGGTTTAAAAAGAATATTTTTACAATTCAAGCTATAACTTATTTGATATGGAATGCTATCATATCTGATTCAAGGAAAAATATTTAATATTTTTACGATTATTAGGATAGTCGTAATAAGTCTCAAATTTTCATAAATTAATTAGTTCAAACCTAGTATCCAAACAAAAACTTATCATCAATGGACTAGATATGATAGCATTCCATATCAAATAAATGATAGCAATAAACTTAGTGAAAAGACTAACCATAAATTAAATAATCGAGATAATTACAGTTATTCAACTTAATTTTCTTGTTTATCATAAGTTAGATATGGGAATTCATAAATAACCTATTTGCTACTTGTAACAATCTTTCATAACAATTACGAATCATTGAATTCATGGATAGTGATAAAATACTCAATATTAAATATATTGTCAGATTAACCAATACTAATTATTCGTGAAATATGAGAACTCAAGACAAGAGATACTTGAATTAAAACATAAATAAAATTTTAAAACCCAATTCCTCACAAAGTTACAACTAGAATATCGAATCCCTTGAATCAGAATGATTGAGTTTAGCCACACATGACTTTTGTTTCGAAAAAATAGAAGAAAGATGAGGAATTGCAAAAATAGTAAGAAGAGAGAATCTCTTTCTATTGTGAGAAGCGTCCCTTTTATAGTTTTTTCTAATCCAATCCTAATCTAATTCTAACTTTCAAAGATATCTATCTAAATTCAAATTCAAATTCCTGCATGATAAGGATAAAAGGAAGTTTCTCAGTTAAACTCTAACTCTTCAAGTGATAAGCCTTATCTATTACAGCAATCTCTTCACTTCACCCAAAATTCGTGATTATCATCAATAGAGTCTCAATTTGATGCAATCTCTACTTTTCATCTCCTAAAATAGAATAAACGTTAATTTTAATATTTAAGCACCAAAATAAATTAAAAACAAAGGAGATAATATCAAATAATATGTCAAGATAAGATCTTATCAATCATCTTTAACACCAATAAATGAACTTCTACGACCAATTTCAAAATTCAATCTCTCCCTTTTATCTTTCTCATGCTGATACTCTTCAAGCAAAGTTTTCATTTGCCATTTCATATCATGGCTCACTTTAACAAAGTTCCACATCTCCTTTAACCCTAACTAGATGCTTATTTAATCTAGTAATTCCTCCACTTTTCAAATCCTTGTTACAAAATAAGTAAATGGTATGGTTCTTCATACCAAGGACCAATGCAACATGAGTTGAAGCTAGATCATTGTATCCTCCCGAAGTGGTTGAATTATCAGAAATACTTGTAAATATAAATGAAGATATATATCAAAATAAAGAACACATAATTTCATTATCAACTACTATCGCAAAATATGTATTGTCTAACTCAAAAATCTAAACTAACACAATCATATAATACACATATACATCTTATATAACATAACTAATTTCTATCATTACATCATATATAATTCAATTTCATTTAACACAATTCACCATTAATTTAAAAACTAGTAATTCAAGTATTTAACATACACAATTACACAATAAACTTATACATCTTATATATTATAACTCATTTTATACAATTACACCATTCAACCATAAACTAAAGGCATACATTCACAACTATAACATATTCAACTTCAACCTTAACTCACAATTATAAGTTTACAACTTACTTTATGTAATCTCATAATTCAACTCCCAACTAATATATGTTGGTTACTTCTACAATTCAATTTATATTACTTATAATTAATTTGTTTCTTAACTTATTGTTAATAAAATCCTAATTCCTTACTTTAATATAACAATCTTTCATGTACCAATTTTAATCAAATCTTTTAGTTTCTTACCCAAAATTTTAAATACATTAATTTTCTTTATAAATTGACAATATTTAAATTATATTGAAATTGAACCAACTCACAAAATAATTCTAAGTTTCAAATCCAAACTTTCCAATGCATTAATTTTCTTTATAAATTGACAATGTCGAAATTATAGTAAATTGAACTACCTCACACAAACAATTTCAAGTTTCAAATCCAAATTTTCCAATACATTAATTTTCATTATAAAATGATAACACATAAATTATATTGAAATTGAACCAACTCACACAAACAATCCTAACATTCTAACAATTTCAACTATCATAAAACACACATACACAACAAATATAATGCAATTGCAATTCAAAGGGAAAAAAAGGCACACCCAAAAAAATAAAAAAAAAATGTAATTACAAGTCAAGTCGGTTTGGTTCTGTTTAGGTCGAGTTAGGTTTGGATCTAGATCTAAAAATTGAAATTTCAGATTTGCGGATTTTGTTGCACTCTACACTCTACACAGACTAGGCACGACAGTGGACAGTTGGAGGTAGTAGATGAAGAGCAGTTGGGCAGTGGGTGGCCGATGGTGGTGTGATGGGCACAGGAGAGTAGAGATCAAACTAGTGTTGACTGTGATGAAGAGACGATGGTGGAGAGTCACCGGAGAGGATAAACAAGAGAGAGAATGACTACGTGAGAGAGAAATGTGAGACAATGGGAGAGATGAGAGAGGTGCAAACAGAGGCGGGGTAGAGAAGGGGTTAAGTTTTTTTCTACAAAATGGTTTTTCAAATTTGTAAAATTTACGGTACCAACCGGTACTAGGCAAAATTGCCAATATCAATTGATACTTATGAGGCCAATTTTGTATCGTTTTCTACTAGTACGGTATGAAACACAATACGTGACTCCCAACAACATAGGAAACTTAGAACACTTTTCAAATTATATCTTAATCATTTTTGGTCGGTATTGCGCAAAATCACGCTGATCGATACCTATGAGGCCAACTTTGTACCATTTTTTGGCTAGTACGTACAAAACACGTTACGTGACTCTCGACAGCATAGGAAGCTTAGAACACTTTTCAAATTATATCTTAATCACTCACCGGAAATGAGTTAAGATTTGTACGACATTTTCTCATGTTTACACCATGAAAAGCACTAATTCTGTAATTTTTCACGGTACTACAACAAAATCCTGAGTCTTAGAATGTGTGAACACGAAAGATACCGAATAAGGAAAAGATGAAGCAAGATAGACAACATATAGTAACAAACACTGAGATAAAAGCATTTAAGGCAGTCATTTGTGGTCTACGAAAGTTCTCATTCACACTTCTGCTTGTCCAGTCAATGAAACTTGATGACTGCATTCTTAGAAAGAAGCAAGCAAAAGAAGACCATTTCCATCAAAGGCATATACTTCGGAGTTTCTGGCTGATCATCATCACTCTGGGTGATCACAAACTTTGCTGTTATTCGCAGTAGTTCCTATACCAGTTGATTGGAAGTGGACGATCCGTAGCCATTGATCATGCTACTCCATGTCCCAAAATTGTTTAGGTATCCAAAAGAGTCCTTGCCACCATCAGAGTATGCTTGGTTTTGCCATTCAAGCGATAAGAGTTTGGGGTTGGGCTTCATATCAACATCATTTCCTTGATCGTAGGGAAGAATTAGCCTTTGGCAAGTTTCAATCAAATTTCCACCATTGCCATCAATTGCTGACATGCCAAATGGAGAGTCAATTCCATGGAACTTTGGCGGTAAACCATGATGACTTGTATCTCCAAGGCCCAGCATGGCAATGTGACCATTCCCCATGAAATCATAGTTCCTTGAGCTCCCCACTATAGCCTCTAACTTACTCTCCACAAAGTCAGTTGGCCTAGGGTTATCAAGCATATCAAGGTTATACTCGTCTTCGATGAAGTTGGGGTTTGTGCGTGTCCCTTGTGTCTGAATTACGTTATTGTGGTGTAATAGTTGAACCTCAGGAAAGGAAAGGTGAAGATCAGTTGGATTATGGTGATGATACGATGATGCTGAACCGTGGTTTTGGTTAATAGATTGGTCATTTGATTTTTTGCTTACTTTCTTATTCTTCCTACAGCCACCACCCACAGGGATGTTCCTTAGAGTGCCTCCTTTGGTCCAATACCTCCTACAAGTCTTGCAAAAGTACCTTGGCTGAGAGAGGCTGTAGTTGTTGTAGTAGCAAAATTTGGTGTGCGTAGACTCACACCTCGGACACTTGAGAGCTTGGTCTTGTGGTGGCCTTAGCTTC